>JABASH010001475.1:0-25900 GCA_019776445.1 Tomocerus maximus | reverse complement strand
TCGTGTTCTTGTGTTATTTTTATTTTTAATTTGGTATTCTGAGTCCTCGTGGCTATCATAAATGTATGACAGATACGAATAAAAAAGTGTTTCTCTCCTTACAAGCCTTTGCGCTTTGTGTACATTCTCTCTTGTAGCTTGCATGCATTTAAATGTGTTTATGTAAGTAGAGACACTCTTAGTGCCTGCTCACCTCACCCACCCAGACAGCACAAGTAAAACCATAAAGCAGACGACAGTCACCACTACTTAAAAGTATCCGGTCAACGCTACATACTTGTCACATGTCCCAATGGGCTAGGCTTTCTAGCTTCTAAACGGAGACTGCTACGGAAATATATTATATTAATATTTTGAAATAATAAATTGGAAAAATGCATTCATTTTTATGTAGATTACTGGAATCTCTAAATTAATTTTTACTCGCCAATTATGTCATCGCTCTATTAGCAACAAAAATGAATAATATGCCATTCCTTATCAGTATTTATTATTCAAAGTAGGTTCCTTGATGTGAAGAATGTCAGATGACATCACAAAATCATTTTTAACCTTTTTTGGTTTTTCTATGGAGATTATCTTGAATTTTATTTTGAAAGTTATAAAATAATAATAGGAAAAGTACAAGAATACTGAAGTAGTACTAACTAATAGACGAGAAAGATTGCGGATATAAAAGTAAATCTTTATTAAAAGAGAGAAGATATTGTAATACAAAATAATAACGTTGCTCCGTTCATTCAAGTTCACTGGAATCAGATAAGATGGCTGAGGATCCTCCGAACATTGAAAATAACATTCCGGTTATCAAGGGATCATTCGAAGTTTCAACGGTTCATGAGTCCCTTTTCCGTTGGCCAATAATCGGGGGTTTCAGAAATCGTGTAGATGATGCTGATTTAGCTATGGCTCTTCGTGACTTCAGAGAGAGGTCACCTACGTTCACAGTAGACGAGGAGGAAAACGAGCATCATTGGCAGCTGGAATTTCGAGGGCATAATAATTCATGGCTTTCAATACACTTATTTTTGCCAAACTTTAGGAGCCAAAAACGGTCGATGTTCAATTCGATTTATTGGTCGAGGAGAAGTCTCGCTATAACGCTGTCGTGAAAAACACACTTACTGATCCCGCTGTAGGATGTGGCAGGCAGAAGTTTATTGACGTTAATTCTTTTCTTTTGTCACGCGATCTATTGGAAGAAGACATCTCCATCATCCTGCAATTCAGTATTCGGGAAAGAGTCACCCTTAAGGGAACTACTAAAGCTGAGAGACAAGCAAAACAGACTGAGATCTTGGCTTCGAATTTTAAAAACTTGTTGGATTCGGATACTTTCTCCGATATTGTTATCAAAACCAAAACGTCAGTTGTGAAGGCAAATAGATTCATTCTCTCATGCCGAAGTCCCGTTTTCGCAGCCATGTTTCAAGCTGACATGTCTGAAGCAAAAGAAGGCATCGTCGAAGTAGTGGATTTTGATGCGGATGTTGTGAAGGGGATGTTGGAATACATCTACACGGCCCAAATATCCTCAGTGAGTCTGAAAGAGAACTCCTTTGAACTACTGAAAATTGCGGATAAGTACGATGTGGAAGGACTGAAGGAAGAGGCGGAGGAAAGCATTGGACGGACTCTGTCCGTGGAAAATGCCTCCGAATTACTGATCTTTGCGGATATGAATAACAGCTTGAAGATAAAGGCTAGAGCACTTAAGTTCATGAATCTGAACAAGGCCGAAGTGAAAAAGACTGAAGGATATAAAAAACTACAGAACTACAACCTGTTACTATTTAAAGATCTTTATGAGGACATGATTGGATCAGAACAAAGCACTGACTTGAAATAAGTTGGTCTGAATTATGTTTGATGGAACAATCTACCGAAAAAGTGACTCTTATGTGATACAATAAAATTACAGAATGTACAAAATCTAGGTAGGTATTACCCATTTAAATAAAAATATTTAATTGTTCCATGGATTGTCCATGGAGGAGTAGGAAAACACGTGTAAGTGTAACATGATCAAAGTGATTTTGTAAGTAGCAAACTTTTATATAGGAGGAGAGCGAAATAAACTGATTTAATTGACGCATTATAATAGAAAATAGCCAATACATTATTTATTTAATACTGAGCCACTTTTGTCATGAAGGAGAATGATTGTAATTGTAAGGCAGGGTGAAGAGTCAAGTGAAACCCTTCTTGTCCTTTGAATGCCTAATTTATAAAGATCTTGCATCTGTCACGAATAAAACGATCTATTTATGCAAATGACTGCACCATGCAAGGAGAGTCTAGTCTGTCTCTCTTTCTGGGTTGCTCTTATTCCTTTAGTTCTCCTCACTCGCTCAAAATGGGTTTGTGCCAATGGATGCAAAACAAACGATAGCTATTTTCTTCGGATTGCGTGCTTACATACTTACTTAATATTATACTTATGCACACTCGAACATTTAGGGAGCAGAAAAACTAGACTATCATTTAGGACTTTTGCAGGTTAAATTCCCCTAACGTTACTCACACTCAAACCCTTTTATTATTGAGATTAGAAGCTGAATGCACGTTCCGAGAACATCTCAAGAACATTATCATTACTAATCTGTATTGGTTCAGCACGCAATAAGTAAATACCTTTGGAATTTGGTGCATTTATATTAGACATTATTGATGTGCGTAGAAATAAAGAATGCTGTGTATTTATCTTTGCATTACAAACTCATATAAAGTATAACACAAACGTAGAACTCGTCAGACACAGAACAGAAGCCAAAATTATAATGTAGCCTAACAATTTCTGAAATAATAATAGGTATAAATACATAGCTGATTAGTAGACTTGACTCAAATGGCATTTGGTTGTTTGCATCACCATATTAAGAGACAGTCTAATTTATTTTTCAACGAGAAGTGCTTCTCACTCTCAATTTTCAAATTCCTTTCAATACATTAACATTAACCAAAAGCAGTCTAACATTACGCTCATAAACACAAATGATGTGCTGTGATATTACTGACGAGTATTGGTACACACAGTAGTGTAGGTTTGTAAACGACATTATGTATCCATATAATTGTGCATGTACGTACACAATTTAGGCAGTAGACCATTTATTTAGCTCACAAAATAAATAACAGGCAGCAGAGACGACGAAGGATAATAAACAAACACCTTGTCAGTATGAATTAGATGGGTGACCTTATCATGAAAAATAAGCTTTAGCTTCTGCACAAATAGCTAAATGTATTTAAGGAGACCCACTGTGCATGTAGGAACGTATGTGGGCTGATAAGTTAATGTGATAAGGGCTTGCAGGTATTGTTTAATTTTAATACGTTGTAGCTGAACGGATTTTATTCAAATAGAAAGGTGGGCCATTTCGTCGAACAGACAAGTCAAACAACTGATAAAACAGTTTGCAGGTGTCCAAAATACAACAAATTGTCGTTATCTGTGGGTAGCACGCTTTTCTTTATTGTACTATTTGCACTATCATTAAGACTGCCTTATAAGATTACAATTTTCCTTAAAACACACATCATTATAGGTGGGTAAGTTATTTCTTGCGTTTGCATACATTTTGCTACCCCCCATTTTTCCCTCCACAAATTCAGTAGGTACTACTATACACGGAAGAGCAATACTGAGAAATGATCATTACATAGTGCTATACACGTATATAATCTGGCTAACCCATATATTTTAATTGCTGGACCATAAATTGGTTTTCCGAAACGAAGCTATCGAACAAACAGCAGGTCTATAAATGTAATGGTGTCGTGTGGAAGTGAGCATTTAAAAAATAATATGAGAGTTTAGCACGATACGAAGCCAGAGGTAAGACGCTGCTTTGAATACAGAGCAGTCTGAAACGATAAGAACAAGATATATTAACCTATCAACAGTTGATCATCGACCACCTAATTTCTTTTGAGCAAATTACTTGTAATAAGTCCGACTATTAGCTCTAGTTGAATTGGATAGGACAAGACAGACAAGGCTAGGCAAAGCTCAGCTTGAGTTTTCAAATGAGATCGTAAACCTTCTATCACTCATTCTCTATCTCCATATTATCCATTTCGGCTACTCTCCTTCCAACTCTTTCCTGTCTTTTCACTTGTTCTATTTTACATAATAATACGTAAGAGTGCGCATTAGGAGGAGTTATTATTTCTCAATGAAAAAATATACATATACTATAATATAAGTATGTACTACTGCTAATAAAATATTATACTTCATGAGTTGTACACATACCTAACAATGGATACTATATATTAGGGTTTAATACGATTTAATATTGTTTAGCAGTATAAAGTACAATACTATAAGATATATAATGCAATACACGCATAATGATAACAGCATTAGATTTATACGTTCACTAACAACATAGATACTATAACAAGGGCCGAGTTAATAAAACAAGCAAGTTGGTCTTTAGGTAGCATCTTAACATGATTCTGTCTGAATAGTGTACATATACGTAGTACACTTGTGTGTACTAATATTAAAAGTCAATTGTTCCGAGGCCAAAAAGTCCACTCGTCATCTGCATCTGTATACACTAGAGTGCTTAACTTAATTTCGAATGTATAGAGTAATTCGTTGGCCGGGTTCTTTAATTGGCTGCCCAAACCAGATCATCAGTCTTTCTTTTATTATCCTCATGAACGTTTAAGAGTAACCTTTTGGATTTTTTACTGACTGACTGGCATGATATGAGTTTAGCTACACTGTACCACTCACCTCTAGCAAACATGCAGTTGTAAGACTGCGATAACTTCACACGACACTACATCAGTCACTCTTTTCATTATTACCCGATACTCTTACGGACTCTCATATCACCTTCACTTGTCTGCACAAATTCGTGCCTTGGATCGTTTCGTCTCTAGTCATGTGCTATAACCATACTTTAAGACAAGAAAAGGTTAACACTTAAATTAAAGCGTTTCAAACAAAACGCTTGTCAAATCAAATCCAATCCAGCCTTTGAGTATTCGCAACCCAAACTAAAACAAAGTAAACGTTAGCCAAAAGGTTGTTTATATATGACAGATACAATAATAATACATACCACTTACTACTGTAAGATGTACCTGCTACCAATAATATAATGCCAATCCATTTCAGACCCCATCTCAAAGAAACCTTCCCAACGACCACTTTTGTAACTCGTCTAAGAAAGTCAAAATCAAATTCTAGACTCAATTATCTCTCCATAGTAAGAACTACAACAAAATAAAACTAAGTATAACGAGTGGATGCTTTAGACTAAACTGCGTATATAATGAAAATGGTTATAGTAGTAACAATGATATCAGAGCTAAAAAGTAAACTGATATAATGCAAAGTGCACAAATTCCAATTTGATGCAAAAACTGAGCGAAATGAACTAAAATGAACTGTGTGAATGACTCGAGTTGCAATTTTGCAAAATGATTTTCCCATATCAGTATTCCTCTTGAAGGTTCAATCAAAAATACACTTTTGCAAAGTTATCTAACCGGTCGTTATGACATGGATGAAGTGGACGAGCAAAGGCATGAGAAGAGTGAGCGCTTAACTATTGACTTTGATGCAATGCAGGGAATCAAATGAAATTAAACGAAATTAACTCAAGTGCAAATTTAATTCAGCGCTCTGTGACTGACTCAGGTTCTTGCCATGAATTAAACTAGGAGAATAAAATGGATAAGAAGAGTGCAGATTGTATATTAGAGACATTCCCTGCGAGTTCAGTGAGAGTGAGTTTCGATTATTGCATTAACTTTGGTATTGAGTATTGGCATGTGTGTAATTTAATGATGTACTGTTTATACAATCCCTTGAAAAAACTATTGTAATAATAAATTTAAGATACAGATACTAGCCTCCACTACCAGATTGCAGGATACATCTTTGTAGTGGCTGTATGTATAGTGTGGTAGTAGTTTGTGGTTTTGTCTGTTAAACTGCATAGCATAATGTTCTTGAGAGAACATGCTAATATCACACCAGTAATGACTACAGCAAGTGGCCAGACTACCAGATCAGCACTTTACTTCTGCTCGTTCACGATAATAGGATGCATTAACAATCTATCGTGGCATTTCCATTAAATAATTTTAGTTTCGCCTCACAACAGAGCAGTCAAGTCAATTCAAGTCTACTGGCTTTAAGCAAGCTTTTGATTTTTACCTCTCATGTGAAATAAGTTAGCTGTTTGGTGGGCATCTTCAGTTTTCAGTCAGACACATAATATTGTTGGAATTTGGTCATGCCGTGCTGTGCCAATGCATTAGAAAAACTATAAAGCAAAAGTAACCTTTCTCTACGCAATGGTGAGTATAATCTATATGTAAGTACGAAGGAGGTATTTATACACAAAAACTAGATTTTCCACTTGATGAATTGTTTATCATAATCGTAACTACCTAAACTTAAGTGTCTTCTCATTCATAGCCATCATCGTTTTCTTATTGCATTATGCTTGTGACTCCTGCCCAGATTGGTAAAGTATAAGCGTTTTAATTTTCCAAAGAAAAACACGCCTATCGGATTATGTCTTGTTGAAGATGTACTCTGATCTGAGTGCGGCACTATCGACCAAATATTACTTTGCTAAAATTATTGGTTGGATTGAACAGGACATGAATCCCTACAACAAACAACTATTCGCAACTGCTCAGGATATCTTTTGCTTACACTTTCATTCAAAAATCCATTTGCAGATAACATGCATCAAACCTTGAAAAAATTGTTTATCTCTTCAGGTTATTAGCATGAAATTAACAGAAGAACACAAATTATTATTCTTCCGATACTAAATGCATTTCTCAGAATGACTACCTATGAATTTGCATGTCTTGGTGTGTTTAACAAATAGAATTGGTACTACTGATGTGTATGGCCTTCTAAGTGTTGTAACTCTTATCACAGTAATATTGGCACTACATAAAAATGCACTAAAAACATTGCCCAATCTCTGCGTTGCAATGTTGCGGATGCTAATGCTACTATGTGTCAAGCACTGAAGGGACAGGATTTTGTCCATAAGTACTCAGAATCAGCATGAAGTGTGATAATAGTTAATTTAATGTGTTTATCACATTAGGAAAGGATATTATTTATTGTGTTGGTAGGATTACGCAGTACCCACCGAGTTGAGGTGTGGTGATGCAGAGGTCTGTTCTTGGGTCGTGAGTATTGAGCTGACAATAGTAAGTAGTAGCCAAGACAAGACGCTGCTGTGTAGTCATAAAATACGGCCACCGATGGGTCTTAATGCAGTTTGCGGTTGAGATTTGATTTGATGCTGCAGTCAACAGAAGTGAGTAGTGATTGCAGTAATGTGATAGAGCTACATGAAATGCGTATCGTCATGCCTTGCCTTCCTTGCCCTACCTAGTTAATAAATCGACTAATGCATTTATGCCGAAAGATCAGCAGATCAGTCAGACGAGAGGAAGGAAAGCAAACCAGCCGGATCGGAGCAGAGACCACCGCCTTCCCTTGTCGGTTATTCCTCTCTGCACTTTTAGCTCTAAAAGCAAAGTTTAGTAAGCAGCCGAGTCAAATCAACGCTTCTTGCTCCTCAATAGGCAAATACAATACTCCATTGTTAATACATCGTTTGCAAATGGAAAAAATATCGATGCATGGCAGTATAGCTAGTTGTAGCAGGTATTTGGAATTATCTGAGGGATTGCTTCATAAAATTACGCATGGTGGAATGGATTACAATGTCATGCAGTTATCAATTGTGTCCATTACATAATAATCCTTCACTCGTCAGCCATAAAGTGCAAGGAAACCAGCGGTTACTCCTCGAGCCGAAGTCAATTCAAGCTGAGCAAGTTTATCTATCGAAAATCATAGAAAACTCAAGTTTTTATACGAATTTGATTGAAATGCGAATTTTTACAGAGTGAGGCTGCGTTTGATTACAAAATGCTACGAATGCTATACACAAACAATAATTCGAATTTTAGTTTTGTGTGGTCTGCTTAGCTATTTTCTTGTGGTGGGTTTGGTTGGCTGTTGGTGTGGCATGCACTCGTCTAGAGTCTATCTCGACTTGATGTAACTTGACCCGGTGCTGTCTAGCATTGCGTTTCTTCAGTGCGTGGCTGGGCTTTGATACTTATTACTTCTCGACTATTGACATTTACTCTAGCAATCATTTCACCTGCCACGGTGAGAGACATTCAGCACTGAGTCGGCAGAGAATTCTAGTCAGGTCACTTGGACTGTCTCACCCCTCGCACATATCTGTAAGTACAAATACACGCAGATACGCATGTCATGTGTTACAATTACAATGGAGACGATCGAGTGATATTTATTAGGACATTCCACCACGTTTACGACAAGACGAAATCCAAAGAACAATCACCAGACAATTTATTCGGTCACAAAATTCGCCCAATCCTGTTCAGCCAAAACTTTTACTAGCAGAACCAGACTGTTTACAATTTCCTGAGACTTGCACTTTGTATACAAATAAATAGCAGAGTGCTAGAAAACAAAAAAACTTGAACAAAGTCTCCAGCGTGGTTTCCAGCTTCCACGCATAAATATTGAAATGCGTATCATATCATTTAGGCAGGTATGTTACTTAGCTTCGGTTGTAACTCTGAGTTGACTGGACGAGCCTGGACTGTGGACATTCAGACAGTCAAGTGACAAGACAACCAACTCAACCCAACCAAATTCTGGAATGAAATTAAATGTTTGTATAAGTTTTAATGTGGATGCGTCATGATTCGCATCCACTACAGACAACCACACACCATCCATACATGCCACCAAAAGGCGGATGCCTATACTTATGTTGACTATTCTTGCAATGCAAAGTAAATATGTACTGACTGTAGGCACATTACACGGATTGCAATTTGCATTTCGCTTATCTCCACCACACAACGAATTTGCATTCAGAACTACATTGTACCACATTGTGAACATTCTTTGGGTAAAAGCAACACCATCTCACTACACTCCAGCCAGAAAGAAACTTTATTAGCTGACTCGTACTTAGCCCTGCACAGCACACGCATAGAGCATGTACCAGAATGTGCACACACACAAAAAATGCAAATGCAACTTTTTAATACAACGTTATTACTATGTAGGCTCATACCTACTAACGATAAGCTTCATCTGCTGCTAAACTAGCTGGGTTCGATTCAGCCGTCGTTTGATTTGCTAGACAAGTTGCAATTCAGCAAAAGAAAATGAAACCGAATAATGAGCAAGGAAATAAAAAATCCACGAAACTTGACATGACAGCCAACAAGGAACTTTACTGTTCGGTTTGTGTAAGATGCGACTCAGTCAGACTCTCAGAAATCTTCTTCTCTTCTGTCTCGTCGCCTATCTCTAATTTTTCGGCTTTCTTATACTTACGTATTCATTATTATAATCCTCCCTTGCTTCTGTGTGTAATGAATCATATCATAACATAACATTTGGTTTACATTAAAACTGCTGCAGATTTCCGTCCCGTGCAGTGCCGTTGAGCCAACCAACTTGTGCAGAAATCCTAGCAAGATTCTCAATCTGAATGAATTGGACGGAGAACAAGTCTCGTCTGTCTGTCTGTAGAACTAAAGAAAAGTCTGACTTGAGATAAGACAAGTCTCATCGTCCATCTTGCTCTTCAGTTTCATATCTCTGTCTGTTCTCTAGGCTTATGTCGTATTACTACACTCAGAACAGGAATACCTACTAACTAATGTTTAGTATAGTTTAAGCGAGGGACGACCAACGCCAAAGTTCACTGACTCATTCTCTTTAAATCAGAATCTGCATAGCCTTACTACTATCAGCCATTTCACAATAGTTTCCTTCACTTCACGTAATTCCATCTCTCCAGCCAGTGTCCTCCAGCACTGAGCTAGAGGATAGTCCAAACAAACAGAAAGTCCAGGCAGAACATAAAACATGCCGATTGCCGCCTTCACTTCCCCAAATAGAAATTAGTTCATCACTCTACTAACGTATTCTTCAGAACTGCACTTGAATCGAAACATCTCTTCATCTTTCAATGTGACACTCATTGTTGTCATCTCAAAAGCAAGTGAAACTCTCCCACATCACAATCACTACTTTTCTAATAATGTCAGGACATCACGAAACAGATGTAGACTACGATTTCATGTCTTGTCTTTTCAGTCTTTCATGAAAGCAGTCAAGTGTTTCAAGAAGAGACAAGTGCTACATTTAATGCACTTACTTGGGTTAATGTCAAAGTTTCAACTCAAATAAGTGAGAATATGAATACCTCTATGCAATAAATATTGATCGGCTATTATGATTATGGATAGTACGTACACTAACTACCACTGTTCGTTCATTTCTCATACTACTTAGTACAATATAATGATATATACAGATATAACAATAGACCTATGCATTTAAAATCTGTGCAGGATGATCTTACAGATCAATCGATATTAAAAATGTTAATAAGGTACTGCCCTAGATTCCTGACTTTGATTTCACAGATCACACTGCTCAGAAGAATAAAGCCGACAGACAGGCGAATGGTCAAGACACGAACTACTTATAAGTACAATTAGTTCTCCTGACATGCGTTAATGCTAATTCTTGTGTTGTAAATAGCCTGCATTAACTTGCGTTTCAATTTTACCTTAGAGATTCTAAATTCATGCAAATTAACTGCCTTGTCCCACTTTAACCAAGTCAAAGTTTGCAAATGCCACATTTATTTCGGACCAACTATAAGTAGCAACATAAATTAAGTTATGTCTATATGAGTAGGTGTTCGGTGCTCCATTTAAAAATAGTGTAGCATCAAGCGTGAAACAGACAATGGAAGCAAAATATTTGTAATCCATCTCAATATTGATAGCTGTCCGTTAATTACTGTCGCAGCTGAGAATAGATTATCCTAAAAATACAAAAACACAAATGCAACTAGGTATGTCTTGTACATTAAGTGTAATAGGATATTCAAAATGGCCTTTCTCATTGTCAGCGTCATTGGTGACACGAGCTCACGATCTACTTTGCATAACTTCAATTACTCAGCTTGACTTTACCTCTAGGTTTGGTCCATTTCAATATTCTCACCATTCAATCTCTCAGGGCATTGCATCAAAGTACATGGCAATATGTAATCCCCACATGCAAGCAATTTGTCGGTATAATGGAAATAAATACGATAGGCTGTCATCTAAATACTTCTAAATACATTAAAACTACCCTGGATTCGTATAATATATTTTACGGGTATGGAGGGATCTAAGCATACAATGCACGTCTTGAACTGCTAGGCTCTAAGTATGATATAATTTTTACTACCCGTGGCTAGTGTACTTATTTAATGCCATGAAGAGCAGAAAGTTGGACGGATGGAGGAAGTGCCTGGAATAATCAAACGAATCTATCTGAAATGAGAATAAAAGCTAGGCAAGGCAGAAGTGGACTGACTTGGGATGACTCGATCCTATCTATCTCACTCATTTATCTCTTTGCGGCACTATTGTATTGTTCATCGTCAACTTGCACTCTTGTCTTGTCTGTCGCTAAGTCTCTTTAACTTCCACTACGAACTCAACAGCCAAACTAAACACAAAGCTCGATATCATATTGCCGACTTCATTCCAGTTTAACATTTATTACGACCATTCTCTTCCTCTTTCAAGCAATAAACTCATCTTTAGTGCACTACACTTACTCCAGACAGGATCAGATAGTGCATCCACCACGAATATGTGATTCTCTTATTTAGTATACTCTCTAACGCATAGACAGACTTATTAGTTAGCTCTGTACATTGTTTTTGTAGGCAACAAATAAAACTAGTATAGTCACACTAAGCAATATTAATCAAATCTCCAATAAAAAATTCTCTAAGCCTCCTTTTCTGTTTTTACCATTTGATACAGTGCTTGGGATTACCTGGCCTATAATTTGCGATATTAATACCTTTTTCGAACCTAATAGTTAACTGTACAATGGGAAGTGTATTTGTTACAGCCATGCCCTGTTAACAGCTAATATCAAAATATACGAGTGTCATAGTGCAAAAATGCAGAGTAATAAAACGCATATTAATAGACAGATTTTCCCTTTTCTTGAGCGCGCTTAACTTTCTCGAGAGTGAATCATAGTTTAAGGTTCAAATCACATCTATGAGAAGCTTGCAGAAATTATTTTCAGTACCTAATCAAAAAGTAACCTTTTGTTTACTTATGTTTGGCAGTTACAAGTAGATGTACTTGCTATACTAATAGAAACCGTTTTGCGTACTAAAACTTGGTTTCCTTACCTTTGCTTAGGCGAATTAGTTGATTTTATGTGTCATGTCAAGTATCGTGAGTTTCTTTTGATATGTAAACATGAACATTAAACTATTACCTGTAGTATTGTAGTGGAGTACGCTGGAGTAAAAACTGTGGAGCCCCTCCCACCAAACCAATACAGTCATGATAATTAGAGGTTTCTTATGATATTTGCCACACAAAACACTAAACACAATAATAATCCAAATATGAATTTCATGAGGATAATAGAACATGAAAAAGGCATAACTTTGAGCCAAATGAATTCTTACATGCACACTGATGCAGCATCTCTCCTCACCAGCAGCGCCAAGGCATGTGCCATGTATGATGTGACGTACCTAATTGTTGTAAGTGCTTAGATACGTAAGCACAATGTGCTAGGTACCTTAAAAAGCACATATTCACTATAAGCATGACTCAAAGATGCATATTCGTCTTGAGACTAAAACGACCTTTACTCAGGACAAAAGTTTGTTTTGCAGTGGATGAGTCTTAGATTTCTTTTTACCTATAGGTTTGATAAATTCTATAGTGTAAAGGATAAAATGTGTAAAAGCGAGATTCAATACCCAATGCAATCTTAAGTAGAGTGTGCATTAGGTAGGTTCTCCGAAATAATAATATGTGCATATTAACATAAAGAACTGAAATTGCAAAAATCCACAGAAAAGTTTAAGTTTAAACACGAGAGGATCGTGTGTAGGTACAAGCTTTTGCAAGCTTGTGCTATCATTTTGTATCATATCAGTGTCCCATCAGCCACAGGCTACGTTTTGAAGTTTCCAACAGAGTCTCTCATTTACTTACAAGCTGTATACGTAAAGTTACAATCAGATGCACAATCATATTTGCACAAATATGTTTACCTCACATTGATTGAGTAGGATGTTCAGTTTCAATGAAGACCCGAAATATAGGTAGGCATTTGTTTTCTTTATACACTTAAGCATTTTTCTGTTTAGAATGGCTTGAACTTGATTTGAGAATTCCATATTATGTTTGCAGATGGTAATAATTTGAACATTACTCCTCAGCTATGAGCCCTAGCTCTATGTCGTCTATGTACTTAGTTGTTAAAACTAACAATAATATGTTTGTGCTCAGCGGGATGCTGCACTGTTTAATGTAGCATAAATTCACACACCTAAGAAGCAATACATATCTGTAGAAAGATACAAAGACGAAAGGCATCTTCAACATGACGTGTTTCATGACATAAAAGTGCATATTCAATCAGAACTATATTTTTATGTAAGTGAGCATGTTGTTATTACAATTAAGAGTTTGCTGGCAAGTACCACCAACAAAACACTAGCTACAGTGGAATTTTTATTTTTGCATCAAGTGCTGAATTGTTCTCGAAATGAAAGGCAAAACGAAACTCTAAAATCCTTACAGCGCAATAAACACTTGTGTAAAAGTATTTTATAGTTGGGCAAGACAAAGATATTCAAAACAAAACTACTTCACGGAAATTAGCATAAGGACATTATAAAGAGACCCTTGGAAATACCAAGTAACTTATATTATCAGAAATTGAACATGCAACTCAAATGCTAATGTAAAAGTACCTTTGACTCACAGTCCAAACGTAATATTTAATACCGTAAACAAAGCTAATTTCATAATAAAAGCCAAGAGTAAGGATTTGTGCATGCAATTTGGCAATGGGTAGTGATTATAGATATTACATACATCGATTGAACGACATAAATAGTTGCAATTTGCAATATGTTTCCTTACATAGACAAATTGCTATCTTTCCAATAAAATTTTAAATGTCTAATTGAAGAAGGCGCAATGTTTCAGAGCAAGAGGAGTATTTGAAGTGAAATACCTTCTTCCGCAGCCATGAATTTGTTTGGATTCTGGCATGGTAATAATGTAATGTAACATGATATTGCAGCATCTTCGCATTAAAGTCTTGCAGTCAAGTCGTCTGAACTCGGCCTACACACGATTAAAGTATGCAGCGAGTTGTGGTATATGAAAATAAAATGGAAATATGCGAGAAAAGCCAAAGGCAGAATGAAAAGCTCGCAAATTTCATTGGGAGCTAAAGCAAGGAAAGCCAATAAACTTATCTCGGCTTTAAGAATGTTGTACCCGCCCTCCACGTGTTTCTCCTCATCTCATTTCATACAGTTCAGTTTTGTGTCCTGTCCTGTCTGCCGAATCAACTCTATCCAGAAGAATCGCATCACCTGCATTACGATTATGCAAAGTGGTCTGACTTGACTTAACTTAATCGAGTCAAACGAGAAATAACTTCCCGATGCCAAAAAACTGTATTCTCCCAAAGGAACACTATTCGAAGGGAAACTATTTTACAAAACTCAATTCCTCCTTGTTTTACAACTCTTTCAAACTATTCATTATCTCATAGCCCTAAGAATAAGTAGCCAACTCAAGCAAAAAACGCCGATATAGGTTCCCTCCATCCACTCAATTAACCAAGTTTAATGCACATTTTGCAGATTCACCTATTACGCGTATGGCTTATCGAAACACAATTCAGATCCTTACTAGTCTGCCTGCTTCCTTATAGGTTCACAGAAAAGTTTAACTTCTTCGCTAATTTCCATCCAATTATATTTGCAACAGATTGGAATGTAATGGCTTTAGATGTAAAAAATGTGATTTACATTCAAAACCTAACAATCAGTCCAATTTACGTAAAAATACAATGCAAAACGTTGTTTTTACAATGTGGCCATAGAACATAGTCTGCAGCTACTGGGCTGTACCCACAAGATTCTCAATTCACTTATGTAGTTTGCACTTTGCACGGTACGCATTTTTGAATGTGTACCTATATGTGCTTTACGTTTACCTAGTGCTACTATCTGTGTACTAAGTAAGTTATTGCCCATCTGCAATAATCTGCATCGGTATACGTTTATCTAAACTTAGAGAGAATACATAAATACTAAATAGGAGGATGAACAAGGTATTGATGAAATGGAAATTGGATTCTGCCTCACCTGAGAAAGTCGTTAGGACGATATTGTTAGACTCTGTAGTATTTTCATTGAAAACATGTTTTTGCTCCAATTGCATTGATTCCACTTTGATTTTGATTGAATCATCATCGTTATTGTACGACTCGGATGTTTCTGTCGTAGTTAGAGTTGTAGCCCCAGCAGGACAAGGAATCTCTTTGTCCTCGTCGCCATTATAATGACTTGCATTGGCAACTTCATCTTTTGGCTTGTTTGTGTTCATGCTCAGCTTCCCATCATCTGCGGCTTTCACTTTTTCCTGGGATCCGTTGTTGTAGTCGCAGTGATGTGGCTGATGGAGTGCCATAAAGTTCTCCGATCCCTTGCTGCTCAACTCGGAAGGGATTTGGTGACTTTGGCTCTGATTATTTTCTTGTGTATTCATCTTCATCTCCTTCGAAATTGGTTCAATGACTTTTCCCGTTGGTTTTGCACTAGGTTTGGGTTTTGTTGTTGCAGCTACACAGCCCTCGTTCCTCAGCCCAGAATGGAAAACTGTTGTTTCTTGTACTGCGAAAGACAAAGAGTTCCCCTCTTGAGCTTTCGCATCGAATAAAGGAATCTTGCTTGACTGTTTAGGACTTTCTGACAATCCCTGCTGCCTGATGAAATCCGATCTGATGTTCTTGTTCTTCTTCTGAGTGGAGCTACTACCGTTAGTCTTTACATCAATTAACTCTTTGTTAGCCATTCTGTTGGTGACGTGATGCACAGGATTTGACTCATTTGTTTTAGCCGAGTTCTCTCCAAACGAGGCCCATTCATCACAGCTCTTCGTTTCATTTCCTTGACGAGACTCAGCCACAAGTGTCTTCTTGTCGCCACGGCGAGCTTCATTCTCATCTCCATCTTTCCTTTTTTCCATTCTGTCAAAAGAATAAACCAAATTATATTAGCTAAAGAGATTCTTAAGTGGCTAAAGACATTTATGTGTCTATACTCATATTTATGCAAAATCTATTGTGTATACTAACCCACAAATGTGCTATACCTAACAGCTGGCATCACTAGAATCATGAAATGAGAACTGATAAGATGTTACGCAATGTGATTAGATTCTTTTTACCAACTTCATTGTCATTAATAACTTCACATTACGTTACATCATGAAATAATTAGAATCTTGTCCTACGCATGAAGTACAAAAATAATTTTATATAATAGTATACACGAAGTTTGTGCCACCATACTCTACGATGCCTAAAGACATCAATATCAATCTTCTACATGTGTATTTTTTCTCTGTATGCCAATATTTCATTAGTAGCATTGACTAGGCACTAAGGCCTGTGTATAGTGTAAATGCAAACATAAATACACAGACTAATGTTTTATATTAAAGATTATGTAAAGCATATAAAACTACAGTAAGGTTTGTGTTTCTATTCTAGTAGATAAAAGAGATGCCAACGAAGCTCCCGTTAGACTCAAACACGGAGGACGAAACTTGGACACGATTTACAAGACAAAACAACACAAGAAAGTCGACATCACATTCAACATCACGACTATTTGGAAAAGAAAGAGCTGAGCGACCTTGCTACGTATTTCACGCCATCCATTACCACCAAATCCCAATTACTATCTGAATCTACCATTCCACGAAAATATCTGCACCGTTAGAAGTAGCAGGTGTTAGTTATGTTGACTTGCCTTCTGTTTTCTTCTCTCTAGTCCACAGCCATTCTGCCTCAGTCTAATTTGCTCATCATCTTCTACCATTGTATAGTCACAAATAATATTATCAGCACTATTCTTATATAACAATTTATACATTCAAAAGTTGTTCACTTGGTTTAGTTAGTCTCATCTCACTTGCTTTGTCTAAAGCTACAGGGGCAGGCCAAGCTTATCATCAGTTTGTTATGTACATAGGCACATGTATCAAAGGTATTTTTGTACATGTAGTTCATGAGATATTGTGTGCATACTAATGGGGAGTTCAACCTTATAACTTAGTTCACTATATATAACTCGAGAAATATAATCCATCAGTATTCCGAGCTAAGCTCGTGTAAAATGTTTCTCGAGGGATAAATAACACGTAGGCTGATTGTATTCCATTATTTTAGTGGAGATTGATAATTATCGCTTGTCTAGGTTATGCTAGAAGTTTACAAACAGTTAGTTTAGTTGTAAATACTGTACTGAGAATACAAAGAAGGTGTCTGCATAATAATACGCAGAGAAAGGATGAGTCAGTGCAACGTGAATGTCCAAGTCCACATAGTTAATGTAGGTAGAGATAGAAGAATCTCCATGGGTGGATATTGGATTGCATAGATGAATATAAAGTCAATAGTCAATGCTTGTCTTGTGATTAAGCTTTTGTTTAGATCGGAGAGGCTGCTCTGCACATACTTGACATATACTAGACCAAGATTCTTCTATACCCAAGGCAAATCAATATCAGAAGGATTCATTTCAGATTGAATGAGCAAGATGGATGTGATGAAAAGAAACTGTTTTCTATGATTATGTAATAGTAATAGTCACTGTAGTAATTGTAATCGGTCTAGCCTCCACTTCGTCATGAATAATGAAAATTCTCGTGAGGAAAATAATGATCTTTTGCTGTTTGCTTGACGCTTCTCTTATTGTGCGGAAAGACAAAAGGGTGCTCGCATACATCAATCCAACATCTTTGCGACTTTTCTCGATAAATTCTATATATTAGTAGAATAGGTAGAATAGTATAATCATATTACTATTTCGACTATTTATTTTAATGCTCTAAGTATGTGCTTCTATTGACTTTCTTGTTTATACTATTCGATAAGTATTTTAAGCTCGTCTATACAAATTGGGTATAAATTATTCTTGTTGAGTCTTTTTTACATTAACCTTGTGCAGATAGTATAGTAAAAACAGGAGTTATTCCGACCATAAAAATTTAATGTTCAATTACATCGAAGTGTATTGGTATTGGTGGCACGGGTACCTTGAATTCCGTGAATGTGGAGCAAACGAAAAGAACGTTTTCCCTTGCCCTTTAATCTTTTGTTATTTTCATACGATTCGATTTTCAAGGCAGCTGAACAACGATTGTAGCCTCAGGGAACGTGCTGACGTGATTTGTGGCTTTTTAATCACATTTCATGTCTTCATTAGATTTATAGGCAGGTAAGGTATTTAGTCAAAATGGAATCGATTACCGTTTGCAGCAAGAAATTCAACAACAATCTCAGCATTTTTAAAACTATAATAATAATGACGATTCTTTTATATTTCCATTATCATCATCGTGAACTACTTATCTCCAATGTCTGTTCTGTATCATTAATGAAACTTGAATTTGTAAATCAAGACTAATACATAATACCTTAATACATAATATTATTTGTTTCTGTTACATGATATACATATTTTGTCTTCCTATTATATTGACATTTCATTTGCTGGTTTTTCAAGACGTATGAACGTACGTACGTTTCCTATCCAATTGGTATATACCATACAGATGTATTGCCAATGGCCAATACGGCTAGTCAAAAAATCGACATTGATGCAACATGCAATAACTCTTGAATGTAACGTTCGATCCATAAAATATTTTAAAATTAGGCACTTAGTAATTACTATTACGTATTTATAAATGGTTCTAATGACAATATTATGGCCCAGTTAGGTGGATAGCCCAGTGGATCATTTGGTACTTTCAATGAGCGTATAATACATAAATACTTACACATATTTTGTTTTGCTCATATCATACATTATTACAGTTTTTGCTGCTAAAAGGATTGTTGTTGCACAAAATATTTATGATACTGCAGATGGATTGGAATTGGCAATTACATTAAAGCAATTTGCAAGTCTGACAATCATGCTATTTACATGTAAAACTATCCACTGCTAGTGACAAACCACAATCGATACTGGTGGTGTTACTTTTACAATGATGCTTATGTGGTTAGCTTTAACATGTAGGTAGGGTAGGTGTAAATAGTTTCCGGTTCTATTTATTCTCATTATATTACTACGTTAACTATAGTCTTATTAAATATTCCAGTTGTTAAAAGTTAATTCTAATTCCTGATGTCAAATTGAAAGGGTTTCTTGTATACTATAATAGGTACCTTTGTTCAATGTAATCAATTCAATAAAGACAATTCTATTGTTGTTTTTAAGAGAGAAATCCTAGACTCAATGGACGTTCATTCATCTGGTATGTAACGCGTGAATATACGACATACATATGGGCTATATACGGATGTCATGTTCATACCACAAAACTAAATCGCAATGTGAGACGCAAAAGATCTAGTTTGATATGATGTCAATTCATAATAGTTAAGTAAAGCACTAACTTGGACAACAGATAAAAATGCACTCATTGTTGCAGCATGTTGAATATCTGTGCTAATAATTTTAGACATACCTCAGCTCAAACTATATCTCAAAATGTCAATTATTTCTCAAACTAGATATACCAACTCAACTCATACAATTTTGTTACTACTTAAAGCATTTGATTTGAAATGAAGATATTTCGTATTCCACTGCCCTCGGCATATCCGCTTAGCTTCTACATACTTAATATTCCTAATGTAAAACCTTGGTAGACCTAAAAATACTTTTGTGAAGGTATGAAAAGTATAATAAGATGAATCTTCTCAGTGAGTGACATGAAAAAGTGTTTATATGGTCTGACATATAAACTAGCAATGATTTCTTCAGTTTATTTTCTGCATTCATTTTCAATGACAACGGATTTGAAAATTTGTATTATTTAACCGAGGAACTTACTCATATAGCAGTATATTGAGTATCTCATCCGTGCAATCTAGAGTCTCTCAATCAGTAGTACAAACAAGCACCATCATTTTCCTCGACACTGTAGTGACTGACTGACTTAGCATTCCACAGCTTGGTAATGAATCTTATGATACTTTATTATTTCAATTTTCTACTGATATTATTTGAACACACAACCCTGAGAGCACACACGCTACATGGAAGCTATGCATTTATAAGTTACAAATATATCTGGATGCACATTAATCCTAGGATGATCATCATGAAATAAGTATTGCTTATACTTATATTTACGTTAATGTTTATTAGCATATGCACTGGGTATTCCCATCATGCATTGTCTCTACGAGTCTACATATAGATTTTTAGCACAAAGGTCTAATTGCTCGATCAGACTAGAAATCACGCCTTTTGTAATGGATTCATGAAGTCTGAGAGCATGAAGATCGGATTTTACGATTAGATAATTTAACCGTTCTCAAAATCAGTGTATGAACGGCAAAACGACAACTCATCCTCACAGAACATGAAATATAAATAGATGACTACCTAATCAACACTTCCTTCTTTCTGCCCTGCATTACAAATTACTATATTATAGTAAAAGTAAGAAAGTTTTAACAGTTATCTATGCACTATCAGCTATTGTATCACTCCGTCGTGTAAATATATTGTCGGCTATGTTTTTCAGTTTTGTTACCTTTCATTGAACTTAATTATTGGCCAAAGAAGATATGGAATTCACTATGCGAACACACGATTACTTCAAAACATACAGTACAAGATTGCCTGCATTCAATTGTTCATTTAACGAACTATAATTGTATGTATATTACTAATATGAAACTAAGTATAACGGTTTTGTAAATCAAGTTTAAGAGATTTAAAAAGTGCAACTAGCTGCCACTTTACAGGAATGCCCAATCTAAGTCTGTCCTTCTGCACACTTGAATAACAACATTGTAGAAAGTTCATCCATTCAAACTTAGTACTCGTATGCTTTTGGGGTTCAATTTCAACTTTTTTGCATTATATATGTAGCATACCATGGACACTCGCATTTATGCGCTGTAGTATTGCAGTCAACGGGTCAAAGCTCTTCTTCCTCCTTCATGATGACAGTTCTTACTTCCCTTGCGTCTACCGAATAGTAGTTTAGTGCTTCAATCTTTGTGAATATGTAAATATGTAGTTTAGAATTGAATTTGAAGTTTTTAATAAAAAATGTGAATAATAAAATTACATTTAGCATGTACTTTGGGATTGCATATTAAACATACAGACCCTACCTACTAGAGATACTCAGAGTGTAGTACATAAATTAAGAAGGTCAAAAATCTCAAGTGCTTTTGCTATTCTACTATGAACTATCATCCAGCCAGGCATTATTGTATGGCATTTTATTTCGTAGAACGCTTGCACGTAATTAGTGAAAGGGTAAATTAACTCTGTCCTTACATTTTTTACATTTGAGATGAGATAAGATGAGCTTAGACTTGATTCGGCTGTAAGTGCCATGAACAACGAAGCCGAGAGAAAAGAACTTAGCTTCGGGATTTCACACTTGCCTTCTAAATTCTTAATGCAATAATCACACTCACTTCATTTACGAATGACATGAGTTATTGCTCACAAATTAATACTTGTTACGTTACAAAGCTGGCATGTAACAATTGTTATAATGTAACTGTTAGTAGCTTAGGTATGCTGTGTCAGTGCATCTGTTAGGCTATTGTTATGATATAATAAGAGTGTATACTAATCAGCAGACTCCTCTTGTTTAGTACTACTTTAATAGTTTAAGAGCCTCAACAATGAGCAACCCACGGCTCCGGCTAGACGCTTTATTAGTTAATATACAATATAAAGGCAACTTGTAAGCTGTAATTAAACTTTTAATTAATTAGGGAGAACGTCTATCAAATACTAATTAGTCTTTTCTATTTATCATCCATGCATCTTCACAATGCAAGGGGAGTATTGTCTTAAAAGTCCAAGTTACAGAAACATTTCCACGTTTCATTAAACACATTTGCTCAGGAATGAAACAGTAAAATAATTGGATGAAAAATGTCAGAGCAATCAATTTAAATAGTTAACTTAGTGTGTCGACTCTGCATTTTTTTGGAAAATACTTCACTTGCAGCATACGTATAGGCCTAATGAAATTCTGCCGAAACATTAACTGGATTAGATATGATATTTTTTAGCTTGACTGACAATGAGTATGTGTGTCAGTCAGGTCACTAAAAAGAAAAAAGGTGGACAGGCATGGCACATGATTGATTAATAGTGCAGTTTGCACTTTGTAGTGCAATTCATAAAACTTGACAAACCAACTCTTATGATGCGGATGAGTGTGGCATCAGAGCTTTATAAAAGTGGAGCCAAAATGAACGTGCATCAACTAAACATTCCAAAACAATTGTAGCACACGAATGTAATGTTAGCAAAGAAAATAAGAAAATCTATCGCTACCATACAAAACACACACTTCCGATAAAAATATAACACTATATGACCATAGTGTATACATAATATCAACGCAAACTTGTAGACGTACTTTACTTTCAGAATTTTTCAGCGAAAGTACACATGTTTATTAGGGGGAACAAAAAATGCAAAATAACAAAATATCTCAGCCAGGTCTTTTAATTTATATTCTACTTGCTTATTTTCTCCCCGTTATATCTACGAAGTTACTATACTCCGACTATAGTGCTTAAATCTACTGGCAGATATTTACTAAAATGTCTACATAGGTAGTAGTTACAATTATTTTTGTAGGTTACTCTCGTCGTAATATTTTTTCATAGCAGACTCTTATTTTTAAGAATGAGAAAAGGTGGTGGTGGTATGTGTAATAGAAGTTAACCATTTCGTGCCATTTTTAAACCAAAATGTGGTAGATTTTTTAAAGATACGGATTAACAGGTACATGCATTTCAGTGTTTATTTTGAATCGTATAGCGTCTGTCATCTGAATAACTGTTGTCTTTACAAGTAAAACCAATTTGCATAAAATGTTAGTGTTGTAGCTTTACGAAAAGTTAAACAGAGGCCACAGTTTGGTTGGGAGTTTAGTTGGGTCATAGTTCAAAACGAACATTAGTATAATTGAATTTATACTGCTCAGCAAATTACGGTATTTATTTAATTCTACTATTCGGTAGAAACAGTAGAAAGTACTTTGCTGAGCTTTAATTCAAGAAGAAGAAAAATAAAATCGTACAATGCCCATACGAATCACGCAAACATGCATTGCTAACCATTTTGCGTACAACAGAATGTAATTAAAATACAGATGTAAGAAAGCGTATTCGTAACCGTTTATGTTGTTGGTAAACAATCAAACTCTACAATTCCTTACCGTAACACTTTTTACGATTTTAAGGGTGTAAGTGTTGTTCACAGTGAAAAATAAAGGAAACTGTTTTTTGCAAGTTCTTCCTAATAAACTGAGTTTGCCTAATAAACAACTACCACAACAATTGGGCAGTGCTTAGTTATTTACCCTGGCCAAATTAACAAGTTAAAAGATGTATGCTCTTGCACTTCCTAGCTCGTTTAAATTGAAGGTACTGCATCAAGCGCTAATATTAACGGTAATGTATTCTATGCGTCTACGAACATTACGTACTTTTATTTCTGACATAATGTCAAAGTCCCGAGAAGAGGGAACACGGACGATGCAAATATGAAAATCTCTATTAAAAAACTACTTAGTATGTCTTTGACCTACTAGTCATTCACACAAGAATTGAGGATTTAACAAGCGCCAACGCAATACAAGTGGAAACTTAAAATATCAAGGAAGCAGTTAAATTGTGAAGAATTTATTTGAGATTGTTTTCAACGATTTCCTGGCCAGATCGTCTCAAAACTCAAAATTGAATCCCCCATGACGCTTTAAAGCTTTACCGTCTGTAAATAGTAGACTGTGGGCAGAATAAATGAAAGCACAAGTAAATATCATAGGAAGTCAGTTTAGTTGCTTTCAACGGTTTCTTGGAAGTTGATAAAGAAGTCTATTAGCACTCAGGTATTTATTTATTCGTATGCTAATACTAGTTGAACAGGAAAAGAGGCAATTCAACCGAATGAATTATTTCATGAAAACCTGGTTAGCGAAACAAAGAACATCTTTAGAAACTTGTACAGTTGCAGATCAGAATGTATTTTAATCAAATGCAAATAAAGAAATTCTTTTCGTAATTGTATTTTTACTCCTTGAAGCTTGGTACACATAAATAAGTAGGCACTTGAAGTTGCATGGATTAGACTACGGCAAGGAACACAATTTAAGAAATGGAATTACACTCCTGTCAATCCACCCGTGAAAAGGCAATCTGACAAAACAGAACTTAAGAAGTCAAATGAAGTGAACTGAAGCTGCAAAAGTCGATTGTACGAAGCAGCTTTTTTTGATTGAATGAAAGACATCGAGAGTGAACTATGATGGAGATGTTTAATCTTTTTGCAAATGCAAAGAAAAGATATTTTTGTCATATCATCATCCCTTTTCCTTTCGTCCTCTTGGCTTTCTTGACTCCACTCGATGACTTGAACATCGATCCAAGTCCAGTCAAAAGAACAAGCGAAGCCAAATGCCAAATGGTATACATACATTAGGATACCGGATATAACTTCGTCGAATTCAGCCGCATCATCATGCCGTCATTTTTCTTGTGGCGCTTTACGAAAGGTTAAAGCTATCTAAAGATATACGACTTAAAGATTTGCCACCTTTCTCTATGCCTAATGGAATGGAAAGGAATTCATCATGAATGGAAAGGATTCGCATTACCTGCAGTATACTTAGATAAGCATTCGAACACTAGGATACCTTATTGTTGATCTGGCCTACCTTTGTGGGGCTATTGACTGTGCATTGATCTATATGGGGTTTATTTAGCCGAACTCAATACACAAAATCCTAACATGCTTAATATTTTCTTGAATCATACTTATCAGAAGGATCAATAAAATTCCGTTTCATTAGATTTTTATGCGCGGAGCATGAACCAGTTGTAGTCAGAGTTATGTAGTCCCATAGAAGAAGTAAATAAAAATCAGCAACCAATCTGTATGAGAACGAATAAAGACGAGCAAAAAAGAGCCAAAGTCAAGTGCTTTACTGTATAATTTGATGTTGTTCAAATCCAAGTGTCAAAGACACGGAGAAGAAGGAAACCTTACAGAACTCAACGTAATGCCGCGTGTGATAGGAACTTAACTTTAAGCTCATGCTTGAAATGTAGTACAAAATGACTTGCTGCATATTATCTATACACACTAAAGACGGAAATCGGTTTCCTCCACCGGTACACTTACGAGTTAATTTTATTTCTGCATTGTCGAAACACACATTTATAAATCTAAAATGTTGTCAATCGAATTGAAAAATGTGAAAATTAAAATTCACTTCGTTATTCAGCATTATTGCGATGCTCGGAAATTAAAAATTGTGATCTGAAATTTCAACTGATATAGCAAACAGATGAAGGTTTGTAAATCATGATTGACATATTGGAAAATAAATTCAACCGGACCAACGACATTGCTGTGTGAGATTTTTCAGTGAAGATTTAACTTTATTAAATAAATTGCCTATCTAATGAAGAAAATACAACCATGAGCTAGTATATGATGAGTATTGCAAGTGGCAAGAAAGACGGAAGAATGAAGCACTCACGCATAGTTAGTAACGACCCTATGCGATGTGTTGATGAAAAGTTTCAATTTTCAAGTGAGTTGACTCCACTTGACTCTTGGTTCTGCATGACCAAGAATTATCATAGCACATTTAATCCATCTACTCGGATAGTTTGTTTACGTGT
>JABASH010001474.1:0-25904 GCA_019776445.1 Tomocerus maximus | reverse complement strand
TCATGATAAAAGTAGCATAGAAAGATAGGTTCAGAAAAGGTCTCTCCTTGGTCAATATAATAAAGAACAACTGCAGGTAATGTACAGAGTGTAAAATATGTCTGATGGTCGAGTTTTTCTTTGTGCATGTATGTCATTTATGTACGTATTGTATGAAGGAGTTTCTGGTAGAGGGACTCCAGCTATGCAGGACAAAGGAGAATTGTCAAACTGTAGGGACGTATAGTGGAAAGAGTTTCTTCCACGTCCCAGTCGAACCTTTGCATCTATTCATTGAATCTAGAGTTCATATTTAGGAACTGTCGTGGTGATCCTGTGGAATCCAATCTATGATCCAATCCAAAGTATTCTGCGTGCTACCCGCGTATAGTAACTGTGTAAGGCAGCAGAGGTTAGGAAAGTAAGTAGCTCACATCACACGGACTAACCTACTGTGTACACTCAACTAAGCCGAAATCCGAATGGTCTTTCCGTTTGCAGTCCTGTTGTCTATTTCTGCATATCTACAGATATAGATCGGTATAGTGGAGTTGGTAAAAACACGTCAGGTTTAGATAGAGCCTTGTGCGTTGTCAGAGGGAAGGATTCGATGGTTCATTCTTATTACCTATGGCGTGGCATGCTAAGCCTTGGCTTTATATATTGAAGAGCATGATGATGTTCGGGCTGGACTGATATGTCGAGGCTTCCTCTGGATGATGATATTGGTACAGCTTGGCAGGGCATGACATGGGCAATAGTTGCTTGGCTGGATATATATTCGGAGCCATTCCATTCCATTCCATTCCATTCCATTGAATTGACATTACATTACGTTACGTTACATTACTTGAGACTTGGTTGGATGTCCTCTATTTTGGTGTCGTTTGGTTCGATTCCATCTTTTCATAGATTGCTTTGCTGTTGTCGGAGTATTATGGCGAGACTTGCTTTGCATTGAATCCGAGGCATCTCACTGTGGCATGACACAAGCTGTACATACAACTCCGGCTTGTGTGCTTAGTTCTCTTTCCATTGCTCCTTTCGCTGATTCTTCCTCTTTTCGATTGCAATTCCTGTTCTTGGACGTGTCACTTGACGATTTCCTTCGCAAATTCAACATTCGTAGGAAAAGTATAACTAACGTAAACTAGTAAACTGGATCCTCATCTGAATCCAGGCCAACGAGAGAGATACCTTACTTATGCTATAGTTACTTGGGATATTATGCATGCTGTGGAAAATGATCCTATAAGGGTAGTTGTATGTATGAGTGTTTAAGGAGGCTATTTGCAATTGGGCCAGAGCAGGCCATGAAAGAGTGGAGGACTCCTTCTCTAATGCAGGTACGTAGACTTCCTTCGGTTTTTCTTGTCAGAAACCCCAGAAAAATAGTATGCATTGTGAATACGAATGGGAAATCAACGACGTGCTGTCAACAACCAAATTCCATCTGTGGAACATACTTACAATGGCAATTCTCCGAATCAATAAATTATATACACCCATTGATCTACAAGAGTCCTTCTTTATACACAAAACGGCTTTCTATGCTCCACATGCATACTGAGTGAGTGTTTCTATTTAATATATGATACTACTCAGTTCCTGGGTGCGTCGACTATGCATATACCCGCATATTACACTCTTTAATTTATACTAATGTTAGTGGGACACATTCACTAGAGCAGGGCTCCGGTTCTGACGTAATCCTAAGAAATAGGTAAGAATACGAGCAAGACATTCGTTTTTACACTCGTTTTGTGACTAAAATATTTGTCATGGCACAAAGCATTCTCTCCTACTCACATTTTTCACGTAGACATAGCTATAAGTGTGTTGAATTCAAAATCTAGTTATGCAAAGACCTTGAGCATATCAAATCAAATACCTTCGCATTTCCAGTTATAATACTCAATATCTTAAAGACCTCAATAAAGTAAATATTTATTGAGGAACATTATGCGATTGCTGTATTTACTCGGTATGTTTGCTTTGCAATTCTGCGGAGGGCAAACAGCTGGATTGCAAATTGCAATTATGTTAGACACACTTTCCACTAACAACACAGCCCATTTTTATTGTCTTTCAAGTTACAATAAAAGCTAATGAAAATTTATTTTTAGTAGTCTCGTGCATGTAATGTAGCGATACAACATCTCCGTACACACCACGACTACCCCTACGGATAGTGCCACTGCAGTAGAAAATGCAAACTCATTGACCTATTTTAGGTTACTGTTGCCATTTTAGCTAAAACTGGGTAGTCGATGATGAAAACTAAGCACCTTTCCTCATAGTAACAGATACATGACTGAATAGAACATGTTCTTCCCGATATCAGTCACTAGACTACTTGAACACGTGTATTTATACGATATCGACATCCGCCACATGTTACGTAACCAAAGGACTTCCTTTATAAGTTTTATCATGAGTCTGGCAGGTTCTCGCCCGCCGCCAACTTGGCTTTGCGTCAGCCAGTGGTGGCTTATCAAGTTATTGTCCTTTGATTTTGGCTGTGTTCAAGGGATCAAGATATTGTGTTTGTTGAATTCTGCTGATGGATGTTATTGTGACTTGAACTAGTGTTTCTCTTCATAACTTCCATTCAGAAATGACAGTAATAGACTCTGATGCTTATTAGGGCTTTGTACTTTTACTTATGCTCTTTCAATGAGCTTTCTAAACTTTTCTTTTCTACAATCGATGCAGAGATGCTAGGAAAGTCGAAGGAAGGAGAGATGAGCACGAGCAGGGGAATGGAATGATGGATGGGTGAAAATAAACTCGTTCTTTATGGATATAACAAATAGTAACAACTATGCACTTCATATCAAAATATTCCTTCAGAGAATGTGGATGGAGGAAGCAAATATTAAAACACATCCTGCAATATTTCTTTGTAAAAAAACACGGAGCCTAAGTATAAATAGGTAAAAAAGAGACTAGCTCACGTCTCAGGTCCACCGTGGCGGATGGGTCTCCTCTGACTGAGCTGCAGATATAATGCAGTGCAAGATAGAAAATTGCTTTGCACTTTGTTGTACATAACTTACGTAATTCGAGTTAAGGAAGAAAAGGGAAAAGAAAAATTCTTCTTTTCAAGGTAAAGAAAGTAAAGAGAGATAGATAGCATAGGAGTGACGAGATCTGACGTGAGCTCAGCAGTCTTTTTTTCTCTAGAAAATTCGTTTCGAAAAAGCCAAGACGACTTGAAGGAAGACAGACTGGTTGCAATGGATTTCCCGTCTGTCCCAATCCCAAAACATATATATCCACCATATACTACCTCAGAACTTCTATATTGAATTAAGTAAGCATGTATGTGCACTATGGGCTGCACTTTCCAATGCACTGTTACAGCGTTATAGCAATTTTGCCATTTTAGGACGTAGAAAGATCCATATACGAGTCTATTTCATATCAACATAAAAAATTATACATTTATAGTCGGGTTGTATTTATAGTAATGCATCATTAGTAGTAACGTATTTACTTGCACATGTGTGTATGTATTTCAATTCGTGGACTATGTAATAGTGTAGAATGAAGGTGTCTTCTATGGGTATAAATATGTATCAGGGTTCTTTATAGTCTGCAAATAGTAGCATAGATGCATTATATGATGTTACCTAGCTCGGCAGAATTGAATCCCAATGGAGTCATGAGTCTGTATGAGATTTTCGCAATCAAAGCAGCCCGAAAGACCGAATTGCTCTTTGAGACCCTTCTTCTTCGTCTCGACAAAACTACAATCCAATCAATCTCTTGTAATAATGTTCTTGTAGGTATTAAGGAGTCGGGGAAAAGAAACCTCTGCGGAGAAAAGGAACAGAGATGTGCTATTAGTATTAGTGACGTAGCCGAGTTATTATGTTATGTTAACCTGCCTAGTCGCTAACACTGACTAGCTTTTCAATCTGCAAGGTGGGAGTAACTAACAGAATGGATATTCGGAGAGAATGAAATAGATAGACAATGGATAGACCAGTTCTAGTTAACTTAACGTTAAATTCAGTTTGGTTCGTTTGGTTTAGCTTCTCTTATGTTTTCTTTCTACTCCGTCTGTTCTGTAGCCAACGTTGTTACCGAACCTTCGGCAAAGGTCTTTGTACTCTGATTTGTCTTTGAAGAGCCACCGAAAAGACTGCACTGCTAAACCGAACCTGTAGACTCTTATTAAATTGACTTTTCTACAGTCAAAGGAATTGAGTGTGGCTATACGAATAGGTAAACACATATTGTATGACAATAGAAAATATTCAATAGCATAAATAAAACTTGGCTACACTACTTTCGATCATGACCGCGTATATTGTGTATCCAAATATATTACATGCCTAGTACTGAGAATAATTGTTAGTGCAGAGAAGACCTAGCCCAACGCAATATTTGTGCTATTCAACTACAACCTACGCATTTCCAACTTTTTGGTCTTACCTGACCGGGCTCGGCAGAAATTCTTTGGTTTTCTCTATGACTTCTTATACAGCTTTGATTCACTTCCAAAGAATTGATTTTATGTTTTTTGGGTTTCTATTCAGTGGAATAAAAGATTTTCGTCTGACAATTAGTTTCTATAGATGCTACTTTTCTAGTCAAATCTGTCCTTTACATGTGTTTGTAAAGGAAATTGAGTACAAAACGGGTCAATGATGTTTAATACAACGGATAGCATGTTTCCAACTGAGGAAATGGGAGGAGAAGCGAAAGTTAAGATTCATTCATATAAATGATAGTTGGGATCCAGTCAGCACCCATTCACATTTCTTGGAGAAGAATGTTAAAGGAACTGTTGGATGTTACAAACAAGGACAGAAACGGCTTTTAAACTTGTAATTGAAGCAGAACGAGCAAAATACACTGGAATATTAGAGACAGATGCTTGGGTCTTTTATGTTATTCAAGATTTGTTGCCATCCGAGTCAAATTAGTTGTTTGGTAAGCCATTTAACTGTGATACATTGTGGGTACAATGTCGGATTTAGCATTGACCATGGTGTTGTGCTAGAGTAGTAGATACGGATACAATCTTTGTGTACACTATATATGCTTTATTTATGTCGCACTTCCATCTTATCTTTACTAATGGTTATGGCTTTGAAGGTAAAGATACATTTACTACCGACACAGAAATATATCTTTGCTGCATGGAAAACTGCGTACTATTATAATGACAGAATTGAATTCTTGGCATCCATAAATAAAGCATCTAGCACATCCCCAAAGAAGTAAAATGATATTTTGTAAACTATCTCCGGTGGATTTTGCTAAACGAATTTCGCTTTGGTATCATAAACAGTAACTAGCCACTTTGTTGGTTTGCGAGTGTTTTCCAGGGAAATATAATAGGTAATCAGTCTGTCACGCAGCCATGTGCGTGTATACATTATTTAAAGAACACGCAGTAATTCCTATAAGGTAATGTTCACATAATTTGTGTTGTGAGTCCCCTATCTTGTGACAATTCCTTAACTCGTACATATCCTTACTTAGGTAAATAGGCACTTTATATTAGCCATTCATGAGGACATTATCCTTCGTAAGATGCATAATGCGTATGCACTAACTAGGAGTCTGTTAGTTGCTACCTTTCGATTGTCTCTATGATTATATTACTCTGTATTCTGTTCCATCCAACTTGTCATGTTCATGTTCATTTGACGATGATAGTCACAGTTGCATATAAATGAGGGGCATTAAATTACCTAACTGACTATTAGCGTACTACGTAGCTCTGTGTATATTTACTGCCTAAATATTAAGTAGCACCTCTATGCAATTCACTGCACATTGTCACTTTAAGAAAATCTTCTCGGCAAACTTGAGGATGAGAATTGCGCCTGGTTAGATTGAGACAATACAGAAAGAGATTAGTCAGTCTCGTGTACAAACTTGATTCCTGATTTAATAGTGAAATAAGAAGCTGAGCTCTCTCAAGCGAAGAAATGACACAAAAAATATTTTTGATGTGGTTTGACTTTTTGTTGTGGGCATTCTTTTCAGAATATAAAGTAGTTGGGACATGCAAGTAGTAGTAGCAACTAATTAATACAGTTGGTTACTTTTTACATAGTTCCAGTGCAACTGTTTTCTGCTTTGTGTATTTATTACGCGTAGTTCTAGAATGGACTCTAATCTTCTAGGCAGCTGTAGATGTAAGCTGAATTTGATTATAAGGTGGAAATATGAATTATTTAATATGTATTGCGTACACGGAATATTATCTTGTGATTATCGGGTTGGCATTTGAGCATGTACGTTACGTGTTGCTTTGCTACCTACATCAAAGAAGTCATAGGATACCTTCTGTGGAAATTCAGCATGAAAATGAGACATCTGAGTGGAGGAAGAAAAGAGTTGGTAGTCATCAACTGTTGTATAATGCTTGTAAGGACTTTGTTCCTAATATATCATGTGTCACTCCTTTCATGCATAATGTATCATTAAACTATTCATTCTTGCCCAAAGCGGAATGTATTATTATGATTTCCATGACTCGGCGGAGTGTAATGTGAGAATATCTTTCTATTTATTTTAGGTTTCCCGAGAGCTGAGGCGTATACGGATATTATAGCACAAGGTAAGCAATGTTTATGACTTAGTTTCGCTCGTTAACTACTGACTTGCTTCCCTCTCTGCCTTTTAGGATTACTAGATGAAATATCTCGGGTTTAAACTAAACCACCATGCCTGCCACCACATCAAGCCAAGAAACGGATAATATGGAAAGTAGGTAAACTGATACGGGTGTAAATACACTCAGCTACAATACAGGATAAAACTAAGTATGTACTACATTAGGAATCTATGTAACATACACGACAGACGTATAGCTATAATGGTCGAGAAACAAAGTCATTGAGTCAGAAATAGTGTTTTTGTCTTGTTCTCCTTATCTTTGAATAGAAAGTATGTGTGTCACTCATATATTAAACAGATAATATTGCATTACACCGAGTCCGAGTACAAGCTATGGATACCTTATCAACAAGACGACAGTAATGAGGCGTTACGCCTCGAATTTTACTCGTGCAATCGCTATGCTAAAGCTAAGTAGGTGATAAAAATGTTCAGCTTTGGCATTTACGAACATAATAACAAAGCAGAGCCCGTCCAGACAACACCAGATCAGGATAAAGAAAGTGAGACTGTCAGCTTATGCAACATTATAGTGCTGTAGTGAGTGGGATCTGGTCTTAAATAGGTGTGTGTGTAAAGTGAATGAGTTCTATGAAGCCATCTTGTAGTGGCTCACATGCATTTTATATTTATATGCTGATATGTCTCTGATAACCTACTGGACAGAAATTATTGGGTGTACAATTTCTTTATGTGTTGCATTTTATGATAATTACGCACACGTTAAGTCAAAGTCAAGCGAAGGCCAAGCTTCCTATTAATTCACTACTGTCTTTAAAGAATGTATTAAATAAGAATGTATCGGTCGAGATAATACGGTATCTGAATGTTGACACATTTTAGTAATTGTACATCTTTAATGACCCTACGTTACTTAAAGATAATTGTTAATGGTACACTTTGCTTAGCTGCTTAGCTATTGAACTACTTGCAGAAGACATTGTTGTGACTACCTACTACAATCTATGGGGAAAATATAATATGCAATCGCACATTTAAAACTAGAGTCAAGCAAATCATAAACTAAAAAAGCACTTACTTTCCATACTTGTTAGTCATTAGGGTCACGTTATAAGGAAGTCAAATCTTCCTGTGAGGATTTCTAAGGTCTTTTGCATAGTTTGAAAAGTGGTGGAACACAAGTAAAAGAAGCCTTGCTCGCATTGGTGTTAAATATGGTGATGCATACAAGTAGTTAGATGTGGCTACGTACTTTCCTCGGTCGTGTGTAGATTACTCACATGGTAGTGGTATTGATAGGTTAGATGTTCAGTATTACTGTACGCTACTGCAGTACTTACATTGCATTAAGTAACATAGTTTGCATCTTGAGTCTTGAGACGTGAGGATTTCGTCAATTTCCGAAGTGAGGCACTCAGTTTGTGGTTAGATAGAGATAATAGGAATATCTCTGGCAGATGCTTCTGCTATCTCTTGCATTATTTTACCTAGTACGTGAATACATGCTTAATAAGATAGTTTTTCTCAAGCTCTCTGACATCAGTGGGACTGTGAAGGCAGAGGAAGGCAAGTTGGTCAGGTCTTTGTAAGTAGTGCATCTACATGGAAGGATCAAGAGGAAACTCCATTCCTGACTTAACTGTTAACGTTCCCAAGTAAGTATTGAATAGCCAGTGCTACAGAGTCTCCTGTGATGGAGAGGATCCTTTAAAGTGTAATGTAATGTAAGGGCTGGGATGCTAATGTTGTCAGAGATGGTAAATGCTTGGCAATATTCAAAGCTCTTGAACAGCAATACTAATGCCATATGCATGGATATTGTATAGACAGGAGCTAATAGCGTTTCTAATAGTCAATATTACAGCATAACCAGTTCCAGCAGTTGCATTGCTTTACATTGCTTGCATCCAATCCACTTGATTTGATATACCATTAGGAGCTAAACATGTCTAATATATTCATACACGAGAAGGTACTTGTAACTGTAAGTGATAGGGTTTATATTACAATTGCTCCATATAAGACTTTATGTACATAGCTAATATACACAGTGCAGACAGTACAGAGAAGGCTTCACAAACTCGTTTCGGTTTACTTTGGCTGGTTTAGTTGTGTTACTTTAGTGATGCAGTAAGATGAGTCTACGTTGTCGGCCCTGGCTGGCGTTGGGTTTACTTTGGTTTGGTTAGCATGGCAGTACAAGCACTTGTATTTACCTTGTCTGACTTCCCTTCGTCTGACTTGACTTTCCTTCGGTTTGGACTCTGCATGTTGACTGTATTTATGAAAGTATATTACCTCCACTTAAACATTGAAGAGCTTAAAGGACTAGCTCCGTATTTACCTCATTCCTCCTCCTGACATCAGATCTCAGTCCTAAGATCCACATACAATGTACTACACCTAAATTCAGATTCAGTCTACCATTCCGACTTGACTCTTTGACTGTAAACATAGATTTGACTTCACGGCTCACTCGCCTCCGTTGTCTACCTATATATGTGCCTCACTTCAGTTTGACTCTCTCGTTTCCCTAATTACTATGTACATAATCTCGCCTTGAGTATGTATAATGTAGCACCTCATTCTCATCTCTAGAGAAGAATCAAAGGCAAAGACACGACAAGCTGTTCTCTGACATTATGTATGAACATCATTTGAATCTGAGCAAGGAAGACTCGTTTAAATATCCTACTGCTCCCTCCTATAACCAGCAGAACTGATTGTGGCTCAAATAACTTTGCTTAGCCTGGCAACAATAAGTTGCTCTAGTCCTGGCCTATACTTAGTGCACATTCCATATCTTTTAAATGTAGGCACTTACTTTGCGTAGAGATAGATCAAGATGAGGATTCTCATTTATGAAATGAGAATGGGGTGAGAAAATGAAGATGAGATGAGAATTAGATGCTTCGGTGCTCTCCTTTGCTTCATTCTCATCCAGCCGAACATTTCCCGTTCGCCGCCTTATTCTTTCCGTCCTAATCCTCCACTACCTTTTTAAATATGCATTTTAATATTGCGGTTCATTCTCAAAGTTAACATTGCTTGCGACTCTACTATTTTCATAGACCATACCGACATTCACAGTGGGCTATATTCACATAATCACAAAACAATCCCACTATTCTCGACTATTATGATACTTACAGTCATCATCGTATCTCATTGCAGTGTTAGTTAGCTCAAAATCTCAATTCCTAGTATCATAGTTTACAGTGCTCTACTTTGTCATATTTTCGGTCCTGAATATTTTATTTCAGCTATAGTCTCCATCAACTCAAGATTTCTTGGCAAAGAAATAGTTCTTACACATTGAAATAAATATTTCATAAAAGACACCTAGTTGTAATTGTGGAATGTATTTACAATTGCGTTAGTATTGATTTCATTGGGCTTACAGCACTGGAAATTATAAATCGCGAAATTAAATTATTCATCATCAACATTGAGAGTTCCGATATGCAAAATTACTAACAATAAATAGGTATACTTAATGCTACTGATGGTATTTGCTAAGGTTTGTAAAAGTATTCCAGACGCATTGTTAGATAATGCTATCGTAGGATCGTTGGGTGAACCTGACTCCTTTATTTTTAGCAGTGTGATACACCAAGTGCTACTAACATAAAAAAGAATCTTTCTGAGGAGAAAGAGGGATTAACATAGTTTTATAAGCGGATCATTTAAATTTGATAGTTTTTTATGTAGTTTAGAATAGCTTAGAAATCAGAGCACATGATCCTTTGCCACCTAAGAGCAAATTACTGTCAGCATCTTTTCTGTGTAGATGAAAGATTTAGTTCTATTTATGGGTTTGCAGTAGATTATTCTTTTCTTAAGGTGTTATCTAGAGACTAGCACCATACGATGCGACAATATTGTTACAATGCACAGATAGGAGAAATATGCGCTGGAGATTATAATGTATTTCTTAGAGCAGTAAATGTATTCTTTGATGTAGTGTTGTGTGAGTATCGTAATATCTGTAGCCAGAGGGCTTTGAATAATAATCATAATGGTATAAGAAGATAAATAGTCAGAGAGCGAAACGAGATTACATAAAAGATGGAGATATAGTAGACACCCACGTATGTAGAGTGTAGTGCAGTGTAGTGAACTGCATAATGCATAAGTAGGCTCAAATTTGTGGGAGAAAGAGTTGATTGCATCTTGGGGTGAGATATGAGATAATCTGGGTACTTGAAGTTTCCATTTTCTATTTATGACCTCCCATCCTTTACAGATGAGCAAGTCATTTGGTCGTCTTTCTTTGGTTCATTGCATTACGCTCATCTTTCTCTTCCTCTTACTGATACTCCAATACTCCTATACACAGCATCGTCTACTTTTAGGTATTGTCCTATGAAAACGCACTCACCAAAGTAAATATATGAATACAGAGCTATATTAAGCAATATGCTTTAGCTTAGTGTATTTCCTGCACTTTTCTTATTTAACAGCTACTGCATAGAAAAAAGAACTGTATAGCATATTTAGTGTCTTATGACTCTAGCCTTAACAGAAGGTATCTGAAAATGAGAAATGAGTATGATTTTGTCATAAGAAAGTAGGGAGCAAGTCAAACGAAGACAAAATAAGGAAGGAAGGGGATAAGAGGAAGCCGATACGATGAAAGCCAAAAAAGTCTGATCGTCCTTATGGACTTGACTTCTTCTCTACTAGGATTCTGCTTCATGATATAATAAGTAGTTTGATATAGTAGATACCTACATTAGTGCCCACTATTTCTGAATAATGTTCACATGTATACTCTTTCATGAACATCTTAATCATGTCTCTATAGACAAACTACATTTTATGTTGTTTAAGCGCGTATATTCTACTACTGTATATTCTTCTATTTAGGATGGTTATCATTATGTCGGCATATGCCTATCACAACGGTTAATAGGTCGTATTATTACAAATAATATTGTATAGAGTAGGGATGTGGGTAGAGAATGTAATGGTGATTGCATATCTTGCTGTCCTCGTCCTCTTATCTTGATGGGAGGGAAGGGTTTAGTTTATCTCAGTTTATATAGTCGTTTCATGCTATCCGATTTCAGCACATGTTGTTTTTCTAGGTTTAACATAACATATGACATAGTTTGATGCCCGCATAGAGTGAGAGAAGGCAATCTCACACCCCACTCTTCCTCTCACAGTTCACTTGAGTTTTCACTAAAATCCTGACTGACGTTTGCAGGGTATAAATGGAGCAATACTACCAGAAGAAGAGTAAAACACAAACTGCTGTGGGAATGATTGTTTGTCTAGTACATGTGTAGCCAGACATTCAGCTCCTGTAACACTGATAGATTTATTTGTTCAATTTTTTCCCTCCTCTGTATATTAGTATTACAAATTTCAACGTAAATAATGATTCTCTTCTCCCTGCCGAACTTACTGCTTCTGACAAAAAGAAAAAAATTACCTTTGATCGTCAAAAAAAGTGATGAGAATAAATCGCTAGCTTTTCATTTTTGCGAGACCTTTGGACGAAAATAGTGCTGTGGCGAATATTTGTCATAATATTCTAGTGGATATCGAAAAAGGTTATTTATATAGGGAACAAGGTACAAAAATGCTAAGTTGCAATATGTAAAAGTCAAGTTTGGAGAAAGCTGATTGTGGGGTTTATTGTGAATGAGTGAGTGATAGCAATGAATAGATTTCGCTGGGCAGACGAAATGATATTGTCCGGGATTTATAAAGTAACTCGGGGTAGTAGAGTTCGGTTAGGTTGGTTGGCATTGGTGGCAGGAGCACTTTGCGAAATGTTCAGGAGTGATTGAAGTGTATGATGGGAGTTATGGCATAGTATCTTAAAGAAAAGAAGATGGTGGTGTTTAAAGGGCGAGAGAGTGATCGGGAAAAGCGTGCATGACAAATGTGGTGAATATATTGCGTGTTGGTGATGCCTTTGGGAATGAGTGGATATGAGCGATTTGGGTCGTAATGGATGTGCGTTTGACCGTGCATTTCTGATAGGATGCAATAGATAGGTGATAGACTCGTATTCAAGCGAGCGAAGGATCTGATGTGAAAAAACAGTCGGTCGTTGTCTTCTCTTTGGTTCTCTACTATTAGCATTAGAGGATGTAGAAGGAGCAGTTATACGAGTGTCGATATCGAAATGAAAGGCAATAGCATGTCGGTGTTTCTGGAGAAAGCAAAAGAGACGATCTATTTGCTGAAAGATATTGAAACTCTGAAATTCTTTTGGCATCTCATTCCCCTTTACTCCATGTTTCAATGCGTAGAGAGTTACATAGGAATCTGATTTCTCCCGATATACATGTAGTTACCTAATATAAATTGCCTGTGATGCGTGTATATAGACTCTTTTTGCGTTTCTATATGTATGTAGAGATATGAAACCTACTTGTACTCAGACATGGGTTTCTTTACTGGTAGGAAAGAAGGCTGGATAACATACGCATAGCAGCTCGGATGCATGTGGTATAAAGATGTATGTCTGTAAGATGGTATAGAGACGTTGTTTAAATGCGATATGTAGTCTGTATGTAAGTTAGGGATGTATGAGTTGAGTAGGATAAGAAAATGTATAGAGAGATGGGATCTTGTTGTATCTTCCTCTAATCCTTATCTCTGAATCAAATAGCGATCCTGTCTTATCCTCTTCTCTCTTATTCCTTCTTAATGTAGATCCTTCTCCTATCCTCTTCTGGTCTCCATTCCAAAGTAAACCAGACGAGGCAACATCAACATTCGGAAATACTTGAAGGCTTACTCTTTCTTGCCCTCACTCCACTCACTCACTCGGCTCAATCGTCCACAGGCAAGGCGGGTAGCGTGTTATGCGTGTTTCTGATGTCTTTCTTTCCTTTCTTGGCCAACGGAACGTTAAGCACTTGTCTGTATGCAAAGTGAGTCTCCGTATCTATCCTTTGCCCATCGCTTATTTTCACTCTGTGTGGTGGTGTGCCACTATAGGGGATGTTAATATGTGGGCTACATACCTATGTGTGAATCTACATAATATCCATGTGTACATTCTACATAGTCACACTCACACGATTCTACATATATTTTCTTGGCCATCACTGAACATCACATCCGAATCCAATGCAACACAACACTCCAGTCTCCGCGCCCCACTTTATGGCAGAATTTGCATTGCATTTCTCTATCTGATGTGTTTCCAGCATGCATTTGCTTATCTTGGGATACAGCGAGCTACGTTTTCGTATAAAATACTGTGCAATACATACATACTAACTAAATGTAAATAAGAATACGATATTATGTAGGTTGCCTCAATTTCGTGTTTCTATGATTATATTGTTTGGACGGGAAGCACTAAAATGAAAGCAGTCCTATTAGTTCCATTTGATTTTTCGCTCAATATCTTCTTAGTGCTGGGTGTATCCGTGTAGGAATTTACTTGCAGTAAATACAATAATATTAAAACTTGTCTAAGCAGTGCTCGATAGTTCGTTCTGGATCACTTGAATGTGCCAGGGAGGATTTCTCGTGCTTTCTATGTCTTCCTTTAGCCTTCACACTATTGAACATTTATTTACATAGATTGGGATGTCATCCTGTCACGAAGATGACACAGAGCACGTAATGACTGTCAAGTTACTTTTATGGGTGTGTGATCATCATTACCACTTTCCTTATATCAGTCACTCTCTACTGATATAGTATCATACTAGATATAGTAGAGACCGAGTTCGTAAATTCAAAAACTCTTGCATGTGTCGAATCATGATTATAGTACAATTGAGTTTACTGTAGCTGTCAATGAGGGAGTAGGGAAAAGAGCAATGTGAACGTATACTTAGCACTTGCTTAGCAGTCACTTATAAGGGAGACTATTTTTACATGTGTCTAGAGGCTACTTGTTAGAATGTGGTCGTGTGAGTCTGTAGTTAATATAGTGAGTCTTAAGTTGATGTAAATGTTTAGGTGTGGAATTTTCTGAGTTATGAGCCAAGATTATGACATATGATGGGTAGGTTGTGATGATGATGAGTTCGTGGAGTTGACTTGATGACCCTCCACGAGTCAAATAAAGTTTAGTTAATAGCACTAGAGTATATTAGCTGGATAGAGGGTTGGTTGGGTTTTTGTTGGTAGGCTCCAGATTAGATTTGTAATTTTATTGCATTAAGACTGTAGACGCAGTTTTTATATGGGAAGGGACGTAAAGTTTGGAGATGCCAAGGCGAATGAAATGCAACTTAACATATTCATTGAACATGATCAAATATAAAATCTACAAGACAAGAAGAGATTAGCCAGTCACTCAGTCAAAAACAAGGCAGGACGCCCTGGAAAGTTGATGGGCGGGTCTTGGAGGACTATGCCGGTACTCGGGTATCTTGATTTTATTGCTTCGGAAATGTGTTTTCATCCCTCTATGGCATTCTCATTCTATTTGAGTCCGTTGCAAAAAACGTAGATTGGTTCTGTAAAGGAAACTTTGCTAGGACTTAATACATAGGTCGTAATAAGTATGGAGTATCAGTCTCTGGAATCTGTTGGTTTGTGTACTTATATTGAGGCAATTTTGTTGCTGAATGTATGTATGTAGTTAACCTAGCTACATAGGCAAAAGTGTATGTGTTGGATATTGCGTAGCGATCCAGATTTGTGTGAGCAGAGCAGTAAAACGAAAATCAGAAAAGGGCGGAAAATTGATCTGGACTGTGGACTCATGTAGTCATCTAATTTCTACTCGTACCTGACTGACTTGTCCATGGAGAGAGATGAAGAAGATGATTCTGATCCTAATTATTACCACACAGTAAATATACCCTATGCCGTAATGCAAACAAAGTATACCTATAGAGTTGCTATATACTTGACTCGATGACCTTTACTAATACTCTGTCTACAACCTTTAGAAATGATAAAAACATCAACCGAGTTGGATTTAATTGTGGCTTAGATTCAGCAAAGACTCTGATCTGTTCTGCAATGCAGCATATGTGTTTTGCTGCATAATATAGCTATAAAAATTATCTGAGTGAACACAAGAATGCTCAGCGAGCTTCAACCTAAGAAAACAACTGGGGAGATCGAGGGTGTGGAGCAAACGAAGACAATAAGAAAACTCCAAGCCTGCCCTCCTGTCTCGTCTGATTCGAAAAAGAAATTTCTTAATTAAAAAACCTCTTTTTGTTTGAAAACGGACAGGCCGGACGAGTCAAGTCAGCCATGTAGAGAGGTGCGCAGGCTTCCTTAACCGTCCTGTCGGTCCATGTTTTATTCTACAGGGTCCATGATGACGATGATGATGTTTTTATTTTAACCTTAACCATCAGAGCAAGAAAAACAAAAGTAGCATGAGTGATTATTACATACACATCACAATCGCAATAGCATATCTACACATACGTCCCTAACTACTACCTATTCAAATGTATGGGACGTGAGGGGAAAATGTATGAACAGGCTGTGTAATGTAATAATCGTAGCTCCTACCTCCGTAGAATCTACCTCATAGTATATCGTACACAGCGCACATGCTATTGCTCTAGTACATGCAATAGTTACCAAATTATCATTGATTATGTTATTATGTAACCTTTTTCATACTTCATAAAATACTACGTTTACCCTATCGTTATCTTTATCGTTAGGAAAATAAAAGTGTATGTATGTGTCTCTTGTAGAACATAACTGAGTTATTAGTAATAAATAGGGTAGGAAATGCATGCATTTTACATAAGTACCCTATTTTCTTCTAGGGGTGACTTGGAAATGTAAAAATTGTACTTATAATGTGAAGGGATCGAGTATTTCGGTTGTTGAAAGCAAATCAACACGGGCCATTGGTATTTCCTTAATAAGAGCATGATCATAATAACTTACTTTACAGGTACTTTTAGTAACCCACCTGGTGTCAATCTCATTTGGAAATTATCAGCCAGTCAAGTCAAGCCGCGAGGATTAAGTTGATGCGGGATTATACTGTATATGGAAGGAGGTGGACTCATCTGTCCTCTTACTTCCTATCATCCTCTAATAAACTACCTTTACCCGTTGACTATACATGAAGGTCGACTCGGGACTACTTTACATCTACAAGTACCTATCCCTATCGTTCTGCCTCGATATCCACACCAGACCACATTCACTTTGAATTTAAAACAAGCCACACAGTACAAAACGGCAAACGCACAAACATCTTTTATCTATTTAATTCTTGCTGTAATAAATATAGCGAGTCAGTCTGTTATGTATTAGTGTTGGCTTGCCTATGTTGTGTGTATGGACATGTACAATTTATTATGCGTTTTATTGTGGAACGCTCGCAGCGTTTAGGAGATGTGTGGAGAACAGATTTCCGACAGTTATATGCGTTTACATGTTGTTAAGCCATTATTGAATGGGGATGCAGACAGTGAGAGTCTTGTGTTAAAATCCAATCTGCTAATACGGCTAGGTATGTCTTTACTTTGTACATTATACATTAGATTTATATTTCATTGGATAATAAAGATCTTTTAATATTGTATATCGCAATGATGGAGGGAAGGCTGATGTTTCGATTGTAGTGGTAATGCACCAAAGAAGGTTGAATGGTTGAAGTAGGCAGCTGCTTTGCTCAATAGACAGACAGGTAATTCGACAGAGCTTCAGTCAGAATCAGGTATGTAAAAAAGGAGTTCTACTAGCATGCCAGATAAGATATAGTGACTTGCATGATGAGCAAAGGAAAGCAAATCGAAGCAAAGGAAACGAAAGGCCAAGCCAGAATAACCAGGTAGGCAAAGTAGAAGTAAAGGTAAATAATAGCTAGTTTGATGTACATATCCAGAAGGCTAAAAAAGACTTTAACATCCTCATGCACTCACTAGAAACTTTAGCTTTGGTGTCTTAGTCCGAGTAAGATCTTTCTTGGTTCTACTCAAAGTGAGCACTGTCTGTTGCCTAACTCAAAGAGTTCGTCCTCACAGCGCATTCCTCCTCATCACTCCCACATGGCTTGATGTGGATCTCACTGAGTTCAACTTGAAATGAAGAAAAGGCTAGTTGCTTTGCTGGAACAAAATTCTAGGTGCATCGCATACAGAGACCAGCATCAATTCAGTATCAACATCCAGTGCATCCTCACAATAATCTAGGTGCCTAGATTTCACATGTACTCTTTAGTATGCTTTGTTGTCATGTACCTATATTCCCTGTGGAAGACCTAGGCTCACTATGCATTCGTTTGATCTTGACTGATTCTCTGTACTGCCAGTCTGTACATGCATCTTGGAGAATCCTGGAGAATTTCTTTGCAGACATGTCGAGTTTTCGTCTAATTCTATCTACTTACGTACCAGTATGAGTATCTTCCTTATTATTAACCATTTTCTCAGAAATCTGTTGGAAATAAGTAAGATGGAGGATCTACTTACCTTATTCATATCCTTACATATTGTATACTAATAAATATATGTACCTATACATATAGGTATACATTCCTTAATGAGCATACCTAATATAATTTACTAGAATAATAAAAGGAAGAGACGGGTTCACATATGAGGTAAACAGAGAAAGATGAGAGTGCAGTGTTTTGTATGTAGATATACAATTGTGTGTGTACAGGATGGCAACTGCAGTCTGTATTTTGTATGTACACATAGACAGACAAGACAAGACAACCAAACCACGTAATCCCCTTCATGGATAGAGCAAATGCAAACTTCCTCTGGGTCTGTCTATCTATTCTACGTATTCTTACGTAGTTTCAAGTAGACGCTATACGATGTCTGTGAACATATATAAACTCCTTTTTTTCCGAAGGTAGCTATGTAATATGTATGTAAGGATAGGCTGTATAGAGCAAGAGTGGAGCAAAGGAAAAGAGTCAGTGTCGGTCTTGCCTCTGTTTGGCGTTTCTTTGCTATGTAGTCGTAGGAGCCTGTTCGTTTATATTATGTGTGTGTATGTTTGGATGTTGTATGAGAACGGAGTTGGGAATTAGAGAGAGTATCGTGTGTGTGTGTCGTGAGTAGTAGTAAGTAGTAGTGCAGTGGTGGTTGGCAGTAGTGAGTGAGTTTGAGTGTAGCTGAATATCCCCTTTCCAGTTTGCCCATATTCTTCTCCAGTCAGTTGCACGCCAGCGAGAGAACCGTGAAGGTGCACATTACACTGGCTCCTGTCGACAAACGTTCGAGTTGAACTCATACAGATATTAGAGAGTTGTATGTACGTAGGTATCTCCAGGCAGTTACTTACTCAAGTGAGTCTTTTCCAAGTCTAGATTGAGACATTCTCTCTCTATGTTAGTATTGTTCTTGTGGAGTATACCCTTATTACTGAATGTAGCCGAGCGGAGCACCAGAGCAAATCATCATCATTATTGGTCATTATTGTTTTCCTCTCTGTGCCCTTTGTTGTAGGAGGAGAATAAAAGGTTCTTGTGCTGCGGTTAACTTGGACTGTCTTATCTGCCTCGATTTTACAACTGCTAACTCTCAAATCTTAACTTGTCTATTCAATCCAGAATCACGTAGTAGAATCATACCTTTAATAGTTCTATTTTATCCACCGGACTGAAACACTATTAGCAGTTTAAAGAGACCTTGTCTAACAAAACACTACTATAGTTGTGCAAGATAGCTACACAGTACAATTTACTCTATATGTCATAATCTTGTGAGCTGTCAGAAAGAATTGCCGAAAGCAAAGCCTACAACTATTAGGAGAACCAAAGCTTTCGAAGCTTCTAAAGATTCTAAAACTATTTGGTGTGTATCTAATTAACTTGAAAAGGGAGGAAGTGTACATCAACGATTTTCAACGCTGTACTAGAACTCAAAAGAATTCTCAGTTCTTCAAATGTCTTCATCTTCCCAAATACAGAGCTTCAATTCGCTTGTCGCATATTTATCTATTTGTTCTACTCTACAATAATAGTCGACATTACTGAAAACACTCTCTTTACGCATTACGCACTGTTTATTTTTGGCGTTACAACTTATTAGGAGTGAATTCTCAATAACTCGCTCTGTTGACACTTTAATTCTGTGTCAATTTATTTTGATAGACTGTATTTGTGTAAGACTGCACATTTGGTCGTCTGAAAACAGTAAAAGTCGAGTTTAAATGCAATTCACTACTCAAGTCCTCTTTAAAGAGCACTCTTGATTTTTGTCAACACTCCGTATGGAATTTCTCCTGGACAGATTTTAGGTGTGAAGAGTATTTGTGAAGAGGAATCGTGATTCGGACGTGGTGGAAAGAGATTAAAGAAAGAGAAAAAGACGTGTGTACTTGAAAAAAGAATCTCTTCTACCCTGTTATTTATGTTGGTTATCTACACCATACTTTAGCGTTTACACCTCGCTATACGGCTAAACAAAGAGTGAATATAGAAATAGAAAGAAATGATTGCTCTTAAGCTTTTGAAAAACTGTCTTTCCTTTGAGTAGGATTGACTTCTCACGACTACACAGGACAGTCTGACCGTTGAAGCTTTAAATAAAATTCCGACTGAGGTGAACATTGTATTATCGCATTATACATGATTACAGTCACTTTGCCTCCTCTTCAAAGCCAGACTGATTTCAATCGAGAGAAAAAACGTGTATCGTAGGTTTAGGTGATATAATAGCAGTGTTAAGTTAAGTGAAACATTATTTCAAGGAAGGTTAGGATCACAGACCAATAACTACAATTTAGAAAAAGACATTATTGGAGTGAAAATATTAGTAATAGTGACGTGAGGCTGTAGTTGTATATGTGTATTACAAAGTAACACATTACACAGGGACATTAAGTGTCTTGGAATAAGTTTCTTGTCTTCACTTCACTTGACTGGAGGAGTTCCCCTATAAAGATTCGACTAAAGAAGAGTATAGTAAATTGAGCATTACATACATAACAGTAATGGCCTCCTCGCTCTCTCCAGAATGATTTTCTATATTAAGAAAAGTAATGTATTGTATGTAACATCCGAACGTAATGCGAGCAACACCTCAATTTTCCACGCTCAGATAGCCGCCTTCGTCTAATATTACTAATCATAATTCTTGTTGAAGAGCAGAGCAGTGCAGAGAGTTCAGTTGACTTGAGTTTTCTTCCCTCTTGCTCGGTCGGCAGCTGACTTAAGTTTTAACTCAGACTGAAACTCTCAAGTCAAGTCAGCTACTTAAAGCAAACTACTCTCTGTTATGGTCCTGTTGAGTTAGGTTTAGGTAGCTATAGACTCCCATCCATAATACTGCTGCACCCGAAGTGAATTGAGTGAGTATGTGTGTGTTCCTCTCTCTATTGTGTTGACGGACTGTAGTCAAGGTAAACTAAAAACCTAACGAAAGTCGCTTTATGAACTGAGTCATTCACGCACTCTGCCTTATTACATTAAAAACAAAGAGTGTAATATCTGTATGCTATAAGGCATTACATAACTTATCAACGTGCAACTACCGAATGAAGTTCTTAGATAAAGGGAACTTACACGTTTATGACTTGACTTAGATATACCGACTGTGTTTCGTAAATACTCGTGTACGCATTGTGAGAAAATTGAAAAGGAAGTTGTGCCTGAAACTTTTTTCATATGTTCTTTATAGATAGGTGATTAAGTTGGCTATGTCGGGCCCATTGTCTCCTATGTAAAATCCTAGGACGCTTGCTAGTGAGTAGATATTCTCACATGTAGGTAAACATACACACACGCAGAGGAACAACTTGAATAATACCGATAATCACCGTCTGAATTGTTATTAAGTGAAAAGATACCTGTTTGGTTAAGAAAGAATGAACAATCAGTTGGCTATTGAGAACCGATGCATCTGCCACTTCCCATTGGACAGACAAAACTGCTGTAACTCTTCAATTGTTCATTCTTTTTCTCAATTTGTCGGAACTTGGGTCCTCTCGTCACTCCGTGCACTAACAATCCGAAAAGAACAGAACTATGTTAATGTGAACAGTTCAAAGTTAAAAACTTGTCCAACTATTTTATGAAAAGGAGGAGGGAAACCTTGAGTTGCCTATTAATTTCGCTACACTCCTGCATCAAAGACTCCCAATTGAATTCAAACGTTTGTTAGTTGGATTCCAAGTATCCTGAAATTCTTCGTCTGACTATCTGCACAGCACACAAGAGAATTTCCTTGTCTTTCTCCGGGACTTGTGATTTACTCTTGTTCGAACTGTTGAGTTTTACTCCTGAATTCAAGAAAGCATTCGGTTTCCTTACAATCCAGTCGAGTCAATTCAACTGAAACTCATTGAGCTCTTCTTCCCACTTGACATTAGTTAACTAAAGTTGAGCAGAGCTGATGTGGTAAATGAGAGAACACGTGGCGGGTGTGCATAGAGAAAGTTAATGTTGGAACACCACTATTTTATCATACATTCAAGAGTAGAATATAAGATTTACATGCAAGTCTATACTACAACTAGTTGAAGCGTATTTTCCGGGGCGCTATCCGCGAAAGTGTGCAACTTTCTCCCGCGAGACGAAAAAGAAAGCTGATTCTTCAGCAGAAATAGAATATAAGCCAAAGTCACCGTAGAAGAGGAGTCTTGAGAGCAACTTAGAGAAAGAATTGAGAGGGAAAGGATTCTTGTGAAAAATCGTAGGAGAGAAAGAAATGGACTGCGTTTTCTTCACGGAGAAATAGAATAATGGAATGTTGTAAGACAAAAGGCACATAGACCTCTCGAGTTACTTTCCATTTCTCCTGTTTGTATGCGAGAGATGCTGATTTCAATACTGGCAGTGATATAACTGTGGAACTTATACTAGAAGATTCCCTAAATTACATATGTTCACTTCAGTCTCAGTTGTGCACAAGAGGTTGACACACCACTCTATGCATATAGAGATATTACACTCAACTCACGACTCACTCCCAGTTAAACATCTTTAATAAAATTTTTGCGTGTTCTGAAGGCTTTGTAGGCCAACAGGAGGGAACTTAAGCTAGAGATTCTTAACTTACTTAACTTCCTTACATGTGTACGTAGGAATACGAATGTGTGTGACATATGCTAGACTTGCTGTTGCACTTTTCATCCCAAACTGAGTGGAGCCGGGCCAAAGTTTCCCAACTAAACTAGGCTAAAGTAAAATAAAGCTGGCCAGCGCAAGTTACAAACACCCAAAGAACATACCATTAAATTTCAACATCACACTCCCACACTATCTCCAGTTATTAGAAATATATTTGTAACCTTATAAGTCATCTGGCACGAGCCGGAAAGAAAGAAATTTTAACTGTAATCCCCCGACAAATCCGTGAAAGTGCTTTACTACAGCGAAGCGCTCTCACTTGACTTTGCTACATTTATCTACAAGTACATGGAGTAGTTACTTTGGTATGTGACGGATACGCAAGCCTACGCCACAACGGCTGCTACACGCATTATGAAACATTGAGATAAAGGCTAAAGAGGAAGATAAACGGACGAGAACTCAAGTTTCCTTACTTAGGAACAAGTATTTGTAGGAGGTAGCCAGAGAGTTAGAAAAAAATCTATTCTGCAGTTATTACGAAAGAGAGCGGAGAATTTCCTGCCGAATATCTTTATACCATAGCCAAGACAAATCCTGTTGTCGGAACAGCCATTCAGAGTCAGGACTTCCAGAACAGTTCTCTTGTCGTGGTAGTTAGTTGGTCATGTCCGTTCGTCTTGGTCATCTCGTAGAGATAGCCTGGCAGAAGAACTGAAATAACTCCCCAGTCAACTTGTCTACTGAACATAATAATATTGCATGTGGCTCTCTCGACGACAACATTTTATACCTCTTACGACTCCTCATAAAGAAAGTAAAACAGGGAAACCAGGAAACGAACGGGTAACTACGCTGCAAGATATTGAGATCGATTCAAGTTAAAGAGACAGCCCTCTCGACAATTTCCCACACGCTCCACGGATCTATTTATTTATATACCCTCAGAGATAACGTAAGACACAAGAAAACAGATCCTCGCGTCAGTCAATGCACATTGTCCTTCGGAAAGTTTATCAATTACTTATTCGCCATTGAATTTCCCAAGGTGTCTACTCTACAAGGACATCCTCCATACTACATACTTAACTGATACTAATAGGAGGAGGAAACCAAAGTGTAACTTACACTGTAAACTCAACTCCCTGACCTGGATACCCTAGTTGTCGGGACTTTTGTGTGAATATTCATTCAATTGAATTTGGAGACACTTAAAACAGGAACAATGTGGAAGATTTGTTTGCGTGTGGTTTTTGTGATGCTTTTTGCCTTACACTGTCCCTTCTCAATAGCCCCACTCATGGCTCTGGCCTGGGACTCCGAGTTGGACGCACCTTGTTGCTCGCATAGAATTCGACACCACAGAGGTATGTACCGTATGTTCACACATTGTTCTCAAACTTGTACTCTTAACAAAATGCTTATTCACTTAGGTTATTATTATCAACTCCAAGGAAATGACATCCAGTAGCCTATCCACTACTGCCAGTATATTCTAAAGAAAATCACAACTGAAGCAAGGGTCCATTCAATTTTAAATTGTTACTTCTATTCTCTCTCATTATGTTACATTTACTTTGTGCTACAAGATACTCATGACCGTCATGAATGGTTTCATCATATAGCACTAAGCAAACTTAGGATATTATAAGCTATACACATTATTGCAGTGGTCCATTTCCCTTCTCACATATCGGTTCATTTATTTTCTCTGCTTCTCTTTTACTCTACTTTCAAACGATGACATAATTTATGGACATTGCGGTATGTTTACTCTGTGTGAACTGGAAGGAATATTTGTAATCCTTTGTGCTGCATATGTAACTTATTATACTTTTGTTCTCCTTTTAAGTTTTCTTCAAGTGTGTGCAGTGTGCACTATTCTCCCTGTTACATATACCTACAATTGTAAGTACATAATGGTCTCTGTAGTTTTCTACAGTTTCCTGAGATGGGGGACTGTTTGGACAATGTTCATAGAACGAAGTTAGATAAGAGTTGAGTGTGTGTGTACATGGAGTAAGTATAAGTAGTAGGTGGCTATGTATTTTATTGTTAGTGGTTTGCCTGGAGTGGAGCGGCTTTGGCTCCAATGTTTCTTGTAAGTTGCAACCCTGCTGTTTCCTATGTTCCGAGTTGCTGTTTACTGTCCAATGAGGGTTTCAACACAGTGTGCGACAAACCAGTACATGGTGTGCCAAACTACTTTTCTTCTAGCCTCCGTTTCCGGTTTGGCAGGAAGGCTTCCCAAGTAAATATCTCTTTTCCAAGGGACACTTCGTTTTTCATCCTCCCGACTTGTCTAACACTTCTTTGCTGCACTGCCTTTATTGAAATGTTAAGATTTCCGACACGCAGTATCTACTATTAGAAATATCCATTGAAATCCCTAAACATTATTTACTATATAAGTTACACACATGCACTCCCTTTTTACTTATCTTTGCTCACAATTCTATTGCAGCTGGTTAGATAGCCTAACACCGTAAATTGTAGCATTTTAAACCTCTAAACGTATTTATAAATCTGAGCACAGTGCTAGCTTATACGATTTCGATGAATAGCTACAATTTATCTCATTTCAGATAGTGTGAAGATACATGTCTCGTATTTTTGTATTTATTGATGCGAAGGAGCAATGCACACAATAGCCAGGACTTTTGTACAGTTAAGGCCCATTGCATTTTGTTCTTTCCTTTTCTCTACGCTTCGCTTCCGTACTTTACATCACATTTCGTAATATCTTCTCCTTTTCCCAATCTCAGTAGTTATCATGTCGTGTCAGCTTTTGCTCCTTCCTCTTTTTGTCCCTTGTCATTCTTTGTACATTAACTAGCAAATCTATGGTACATAGTACCCACTATATGCAACTGAATTTGATGTTTAATGTTAGCTATTGTATATAGAAAACCTGTATACCTGTAGGATAATGTATTGTGACAGTAGGAAGGAAAAGTTTACAATTCCTTGGAGTGAAACTGACTTCAAAAGAGGGCAAATGTAACTTTGCCCTTTCATTAGGCTATCTGCCGTGCATATTTAACTATGAAGCTCTAATTACAGATACACACAGGTTAGACTTGGAAAAAGCGTTTGATGACTTGACTGATAATATTATAATAATTATATGGATGAAGTAGAAGTGAAACTATCTATACAAATTCCTCTATTTAGGTTAAAATTTTCCATGTATAGTAGTCTTGCATTGAATTACATTTTTTTCATCTGTATCGACTTTAGGGATAAGGGAAGGAAGCAGGGCTCTTGAAACCGATCGATGAGTAGGGAACAGATTTATAACAAAGATATCAGAATTTAAATCAGACCTGACCAAAGGATCTGAAGGAAGTCAAAGCTACGGGAAACGGATAGGACC
>JABASH010001473.1:0-25913 GCA_019776445.1 Tomocerus maximus | reverse complement strand
ACAAGACCTATGCAATCTTCATCTTTATCTAGTGAACTGGAATGTTTCCCAATTGACTTGACTCATCTCCACACAAGTCAACGTTTTCTTCTTTAACCTTCACCTTTTCTAGACTCTTCAACTTCCTATGTAGCAGTCTCCTTTACATTCTTAAGAACATCTAAGTACTACTTAATCGGCTTGAGACAGTGGGGCCTGCAGTTCTTTAATTAAAATTTAAATTATAGTCAATGTACTTAGACCCAGATTATATGTATATGCAGCTTAAATATTATTGCAATGTCTCTCTTGTGTATTAGCAGCTCATGTTATGCTACTCTTTTTTACAATGTTGCGTAATAGCTTATTTACTGTAGGTACACACTTTTCCCACTTGCTCATCCATCATTTAATGATGGTCAACCCGATTGAATGGAGAGTCACATTTCAATGTATTACTTATTATTACCTGTTGCTTGTACTCGCTCTATGCGCTGCGCTCTCTGCTTCCCTACTTCTCCCATTATAAAGCACACTAGGTCAAAAAATATGCTACTTACAACCAGACAATATTTAATTGCGTCTATCATTTCTTAATCCTCATTTACTCTGTACGTAGACGGACAAAGTCTGTTCTGTGAGTTAGATATTCCTCTCCGCGAGAATTTATCCATTTCTAAACCAAAATTATCCTCATTTGAAATTTTTAAAGTTTGACAATTTATACTTAAGTGTGTAAGTTGATGTGTTACTCTCAAGTCCCTTCAACTTCATTTGTAAGGAGGCATTAATTACCTAAGAACGCAGTAATTGTAATAGTTATAGTAGGCTAACGCATCTTATTCTGTCTTAATGACAAATTTACTTAGACTAATTTCAGTTTTTAATTACCATACATCCTATCTACCCACACTAGCCACATGGAGTATGTTGCATCTGTTGTGAATCATAGTTCTATGATAATCTAGTGATGTTGTAATTACTTTCGGCAAGTCGTGATGTTGCATCTTGTGACTAATTTTGTGTTTTGAGTAGGTATATATTTAGCCACGGAGCGTCTTAATTCCTATGATTGACATGAACCAGTTGTGTATGGTTTTTGCTGTACCTATACTCATCGTTTAATTTATGGTTATTGTAGCGGGAAAATGTATCATCAGCATTAGTTTTGTTTATGCTTGTACGCACCATTTCCTCATCACTGAGTTATTAACCTTAACCCAGCATGAATTGCAAAACAAAAAAGTCACCTTATCAGCACAAACAATGCTGTTAAGAAATTATGATTTATTTGCCGTCTTTAAATGGGGGCATATCTCCGAATTGTATTGTTAAAGTAGGTACTTAACTATAATAATTCGCAATAGCAATAATTATATTTCTTTTGGTTGGCGTCTGTTGCTACTAATATGCGTGGTTTGTGAGTTTGATGTTTTGTGCATGCATTGTATGTAATATAATAATGTAACTACTATAATATGCATAGAGTCTACTGTCTGCCACAAATGTATTCATTGTTAAGGTAAATATTATGTGATTGTTTAGTATTGCATGGGCATAATAATATTACAAGTAGATTTGTAGTGCATTATTATACGCCTGTACCTAATGCACTTCCACTTCATGGAGTATAATTCAATAATCCCTAGACTACGAATAGAGTTTAGTATCAGGACCAGGACCAGTATTAAGGCTGAATCTACTGGACTTGTCTTACACATACTAATAAAATCTCGGAGTCAGTTGAGAGATGCATTTAAAGGATTGTTAAGAGTGAAGCGAGAGTAAAATAATTATATGGTGCAAGTGTGCAGGAGGGAGAATACCTTGACCTTACGATTAAATCGTGCAGATGTTTCTTATTTACGTAAGCCTGTATCTATAGGTAGATACTTATTGTAAATGTTAATAATACCATATTCCTAGGCTTGGGTAACTTCCTACCTTGTTCTTAGACATAGTACCGTAATGGAAAAATCCTACATTTCCTAGAATTATGAGCATGAGCCCGAGACATTTTATTTTTACTTGACATGGCTTCTTGGGAAAATTCCCAAAGAAATAATGGAAATGGTAGATAGACCTAGTTGGATATAGACTGATAATGTGTAAGAGTGTGTTTGCCATGGCCATGGCTAGCCAGGTAGATTTCTTTCGGGCAAAGAAGGTCATAAAACCTGTCATTAATTTTTAAGGTTCTTATTCTGATAGATGTTCAAAAGACCGGTGCTAAGCTGTCTGTTAATACAAAGGTATGAATCTTTCGGAGTTGTGTCTGTCCTGAGCATTTTCTACGTCCAGAGAGGTTCAAGCGTTCAATAGATTTGACTCAATGTCAGTTGTCAGCAGTCGAGTCTAAGGAGAAATTTATTCAATGGCCTAGAAAGCGCAAACGTCAGTTATAAAGTAAACATTGTTTAGTCCTCCTCCTATAATATGTCCTCCTCCATATAATATTATCCTCCTATATCGTTTTCCTTTTTCTTGGCAAAATCTATCCCTTCCTATTACTATTGTCACAATACATAGATCTAACTTAGTTTAGACCAGCGGCTAGGCTAGCGTCGCGCAGCACGGAACCCTGCACTACATACTTAAGTATTTAGTATATCCTATAGAGAATACAAGAATTCTGGTAGAACTCGCTCCTGGTGTTTTCTCCGTAGACAAAAAATAAAAGTTGTTTAGTTCTGACTTACTTAGGTATAAAAAGAAACGCGTTGCTGAACTGTGATGAAATTCTCACTATTACTATTTAACATACGTGTAAAATTACTAGGCATTTGTATAATACTAGTCATAAACTCACTTGCAGTTTTTTCAAAGAAGTGTGTCATCCAGATATCTCTCTTTTATGGTATCCTATGTGTATAGTGTATACCTGCTTTCATTTTGGTTAATCAATAGCAATCTAGCGTACCAGGCTATTACTGTCACAGAAATTGCTATCAAGTCCCTAATACTTTAGCATAGTCTATAGTTAGTCTTATTTGTCATGATAATAATAGGACACCATTTAGCTCTACAGCGTATTTGCCATTGATTGCATCCGTACCTAATAATATGCATTATTAGTAGGTTCTTCGGTGTCAAGTTAATGGAAAGAGTAAAGTAATCACAGATATTGACAGGATTTAGCTACTTAACATTTTGAGAAAACATGAGAAAGTTTTAAATAAGGTGATGGAATAGAAACAAGTTTTATTTTTATTTCCAAGCTTTTTATATGCATTTGGAATGCGTGGCCTATTTATTGGTTGTGGTAGCATTAGTGGAAGTAAATATTAAAAAGTTATTAAAAAGTTGGTACCTGCAGAGAATAATTTTAGCAACTAACATTATTACATAAGTTGAATACAAAAATTTGCATGGAATCTATAATGTTAGTAATTACGTATTTATAATTTATGGAAAGCTATAAATATGAATCTTGCGAGATTGATCGATTCGGGTGTCATGGCGTGGGGGTGAGATGAGACGGGAATGCCAATTATTATATAAGAAGTAGTATTCTTCATAAATATTAAATATAATGTAGTCTACGTATTTATTATTGATGCTATAAAATATTTTGAGTACCTTGTCATTTGAAGAATCTACTTTAATTGTTCAATTAAGTAGCTCTTTCTTGGTATGATTATCTTTAAGTAGTGTACTACATATTAACTGTGGAATTGACAACTGATTTATTTATAGTTTCGAAAAAGCTTCGTTTTTATGGTAAATTTAACTAGACTCGTTAAACTGAAGGTTGTGTGGCTATATTTTTATGCTTGTTTTATCGTCTGTGATATTTACTGTATCCGTACATGTCACGTTCTTAAGTTTGATCTTGTTTGACAGTGTGTTTCCTAATTGTGATTATTTTACTGCCAATTTCAATACGACGGCCCAAGAAACTATTAATTTCAAAACGCAGTAATTGTGACGCTGCAGTTGATTTGCTATGAAATTTTGCAGGTCATTTATTACTACTGTTATCCTATATAAACATGTATTAATTGCATGTAGTGTACCTAGTGGATAATCACAGCAATTACTTTTATTTGCTCGTCATTTTTGTTGTTTTGGTATTACATATATTATATTACGGTATGTCTACTCTAACTACGTTTTATATATTCCCTGGCTAGACATAGACCATGTTAATTGCGTTCAGTTAAGTTTCGTGCAGCTTCAAAACTAATGTGTAATCAATGATGCTGTAATTATAGACTTAAAACATTTTGCCGAAAAGTATTTCTACGTTATTGCGATGCATTTGAGTGGAAACAAAGGCTTCTTTTTCGGTTACGTGAACCTTAAGTTATACATGCATATGGAATAAGGTGTGTGCCCACAAGACATCATGCATAAAAGTAAAGGCAATGCGACGACAGAATGAGTTAGGTACCTCTACTTACGACTCACAAAATTAATATTCATAGTTACGTAACAAATTATGAAGTATATATCGCTAATACTATGTGAGATATACTTAGCACTCAGTAGGAGTTACATGCAAAAACGGATTACAGGCAAAACAGGTAACGCTTGCGAATAACATTTGCACAAATTGTTGAGATTTCGAATCATGCGAATATGCTATGCAGGTTTGCACTACGTAGTACACCAGATTAGAGCACTCACTGCGCATTCAATCTTTAGGATGCTAATACTTGATGGCAATGGCAGCATTATGCTAAACATAAATAAGTAGTAGATTGTAAAATGATCGTCCGATGTACCTCATCTCCTTAAAAACTTCGTCTATGTCCACCCTGCAATTATATCATTGACTCCTTAGTTACCTTTTGTAAATTATTTTTGTATAAAAATGACGATAAATTCCAAAAAATGTAAGCAAGACAAAGTTCAGTCCATGTATATGCCTACCAAATTATACCAAGTTTGGTTAAAGGGTTTCTAGGGGTAGGTAGCTATCTTCTTGGAGAGACAGAAGAAAGTGACTGTAAAGAGAAGACGTTTGCTTTTGTACCTAATAGAGTCTTTTTTGTCTATTGTTGAACGGATACAACTTTACAAGGCGATTGTGAGGCTGCTTCTGTAATAAGATTTTATGTTGATGTGAAATGTGGATCATTGAGTTTAGTGTTTTGCGTTGCAATTTATCCATTCTTGTAGTCCTTGACCATCCAGATGAACTGGAACTTGATTTTGACTTGCAATTTAATAAGCTTAATCCTGTATAAATTAAACCCAAAAAAGATACACATAGAATCCTGCATTTCCTCATTAGACTTATGAAACTATAAAATGAAATACATTCCATTTTGCCTTCAAGGGTCTGCAACTAATTAGAGAAGTCCCTATGCGTGGACGGTAGACCAAACGCCCTGTAGCATTTGTCTGTCTGTACTTCTTATAAAATAATAGGTATTTTGTCATGCATAATAAATGAGCAATAAGCAATTGTTTTCTTAACCAGCACATTGTATTGCCGCTGCGCATAATATAATTTATTAGTGTGCATTTGTTATTATGCAATAGGTAGGATTATATTATAACTTATAGTTTCTATACTTTCACTGACAATCCTATTCGAATGACTCACTTTGTAACGAAATAGATTAAAATTAATGCAAATTAAGTTGGGTACCTAGAGTAAATACATTAGTGCAACTACCTTGTCAAGGAATCTGTTAGTGGATTCTTAACTTTATCAAATCATTCAATATCTTTGCAAGTAGCCGTAGCTGCAGCTTTTGAATTAACGCACAAAAGCATTCAACAATAAACCAACAACTTATTTGTATTAACATAATTGACAGAACTAATTGTTTTCTGTGCCTAAATAGGAACTATAAAAGCGTAGATTGCATTAAATTAAATAGACTAGAATATTATGCTCTCTATGACAATGACTTTCATATTCAAGTCTTACAAGGATAAAATCATGAAAATTAATGGGGATCAGACGGACAGAGTAACAGTACATGAATTTTGTTTGTAATAAATATCATTACTACTTTTATAGTTTGTAGTTGTCAACTTAAATTGACCTTGCAGCAAATTTTCCGAATTCCCTGCCACATACAATCATGCAGATATAATTCAAAACCTAAACTCAAACAAACCCAATTATGGTTCATTTCCAGAAAAGTAAGGTCAAATCAACTTGTTTTGGGACGGGGGACAATATTCTATTATCCAAAGTTAATAATAGAAATTAATCTACTATACTATAACATAATGCATTTACTTAAAGTTTGGAATTGATTTCAATTTTTTGAATGAAGATATGTTTGCATGTCTAACAATAAATTAAATCTGGTTATCTTAACAAATTAAACCGAAATTCCAAGAACTGATTATTGAGATTACATTAACAATCACATCCAATCTGTAGGCATTGTTCGGATAAGTTAAGAATAGCAAAGATAGAACCCAGAGACTAAATTAATAATGACCAAGTACAACAATAAACAATGCCAGATTGATTAAATTCTAAAATACCTTAATTCCGATGGGAATTCCATAATTCTATGTAGATAGTAACTGATTTGCGTACAGCCAAAGTATAGTTGGGTACGCCGAGTGTAGATGATGTCTAGGATGAGATCGAGGGTTTCGGAATTTGACTTTTAGGGACGCAGGGAATAATTAAAATAATTAATATCTCATCAGGAGTTTCTCCGGCGGATTTTGACAGATTCTCAGTACAACTTGACTAGAAAGTAATTGTGACTGACTTGCAAATAGTAATGGTATTGTTTATTGATCAATATTATTTTCAGGATGTAAGCCCCGCGCCCGTATGTGTGAGTAGAAAAATTCATTCTGTCTGACAGTATCCCGTTCGTATCGTTCTCGTTCGGTACGGTATCACGGTATCAGAGCAAAGTCTTGCCATCATTAACCAAACCCAAGCAACTTTGAGTTTCGGAATGCCCCGAGCAAAGTTAAGTATTATAACAATTTATTTTTTCCGCAGTCGTTCGTTCGTTTCTTCGTTTATTCATTCATATTAGTATTTTATATTTATCAAACTTATTGAATTGTATTATTATAATGTTTAGTAAAGTACTTCCCTCAGTCTCCAACTTTTAACTAGCAACTTTTATCATGTAATTCCATTTGATTTATACACGCCCAAAAAATATAAGCCACTGGTTTACCACAGACATTAGATTGTATTAATGAAACCGAGCCCAAGGCAAGAACCAGTTTAATTTACAAGTAAAAGTTTTTATCAAATGTATACATACTGTCAACAGTACGATTGCGTATTCGTATAACATAATTTTTATTTTTCCGATCTGTATTTTTCTGTCTGTAATATTTATTTCCATGATTTACTTATAACTTAACAGCAATTTACAAGTAACTCGTCGCTACTTTTTCTTACTCTTACTGATTTGAGTGATTGGTATGATAATATTTTGCCAATGTTGTCTAGTATTGTAATTTTTGTTCTGTACTGAGCCATAATACACATAAGCTGAACTGAATTGAAACACAGTACTTAATTAAACAATTAGTAGACTCTAGACTTTGTCTTGAGATTTTTGCGTTGACTCTGTTGACTCTGCTCCTTCCTGCTGTACGTACAATTTGGGATAATCTAACGGGATGATGATGACATGTGAAGTTACGAGCCGGCTTCTTAAAGCCACGTTTTCTACTCACAACCGAGCGTAGCCTCGTAAAATCTTTTTTATTTTTGTAGTTTGTATTTAATTTGGTTTTAATTTTCATTTTTCTAGTGCCTGATCGTCTATTGTAGTATATAATAAATAATTCTAGACACGGGTGTACAAGTAAAGCTTTTATGGGATGTGTAGTCTTAGCGTTCGCATTTTGCAGTTTGCATTTAGTTTTGCAGTTTGCATTTAGTTTTGCAGTGACATGACATTAGTCGGATGTCTCATTTGGGAGTCTATCTATGTGTAGTTGTATATATTTTGTGTGGTTTTTGGTTGGATGTCTTCTGCTCACATGTAACATCTACTAATATTCATTTCATTGTAGTCTATTTTCTACTCTGACTCTATGTGATGTGACCGTGTAACACATTTCTCGTGTGTTGTGTGTACTAAGTACTAGTCATGTATTTACTTGCTAGGACACTCTATACTTATGCAACTCCTTTGATTAGTACATGGCACACACGTAGTCTCGTAAACGAGACTTTTTTGCACTCTTAATGTACCAAGTTATGTTGAATTGCATACAGTACTGCACTGCTATATAGCCAAGATTAATATTAAGCTAAGCACAGCATTTGTATACTCAACAATGTCGACACGCATCTGCTTTCATTTGCCTCTATCTACTTATATACATTAGTATTTCCCAGCTGCTTCTGATCGATGATGAGTTTGGCTGAAGTGAGCTACAAGCAAATAGTCTTCCTGCCGGATAAGTGCTTGCAACGACGCATTACTACTACAGTTAAGTGCATAGAGATAAGTCTTAGACGGAACAAAGACAATGCAGACACAATAACCCTTTGTACAAAATATATTTAGGTTCTGTCTATTTTTAAATATATTCTTTATTTCTGTTTCTTCCTTTCACACTTCAAAATTACTAACGTCTTCCGACTATCTCCTCACTTCTCTTGTCATCACTTTTCTTTTAATTACTCTCATTCGAGACTAAATTATTCATCCTCTGCATAACGTCCTACAGTCCTCATTACCTATTCACTTTTATACCTTTTATAAATATTTATGTAAAATTCCACATTTCTAAAAACAATTAGCTACACAGCACCATCCATTACATTCGAGTCACGCTATCTTATTTATACACGTCTGCTTTCATTCAATGGCAATCAGTAAAGGTATATAGGATATACATACTAGGCCCCCGTACTGTTATTGAATTTCGAAAGGTTAGCCACCAATATTTGCTGTACTTTAGAAAAATGCTAACCCAGAGTGGAGGTTTATAGTTAATTCGTAAGATTGCATTGCAATGCAAAGCCATTATAACAGTATTGCATAAAATAGGCGCTTGCGCATTGCACCAAAGGCACGCCAACGCACCATACTTACGAACAACCAACATATAAGTACATAATATTGCTATGTCTCCAAAACTTCATAAATATTTTTATATAGAGTAATAATAGTTTCTTGAGCCGAGTAAAGGTGTCTGCATGATTCCTATGGTACACTCCTAATTACAGATAAGTAAGTCTCCGACATTTTACAGAGACAACAAGTCTTGAAAAATTGATAGTGTGCAGTGGCGCATTATTTTAGTTGTAGCAATACGCGTGTAACTATGAATGATAAATAGGTATACATCTATTATGCATTGCAAACTGACACGGATACTTTATAATGTAAGATTGCAGTGAATACTATTGTACATAATATGTATGCATATCATCTTGGACCAGGGCCTGCCTAGGGAGTTAAAAATCCTAATATATTTCAAGATATTACTATTTGCAAATAGGGTCGAGGTCTGCAATACAATTTGAGTCTGCTAAAATAACTCGGGCCTGCTCGACACGATAGAGGTCTTTCGTATTTTGTATACTGCATCATATAGTACTTATAGGTAATACTGGCCAGTTGTATATATTTAGTGAAATTTGCTATATATATTTACGTCACTTAAGTACATGCTGATCAAATACTCATTGCCACTCAATCGATTTCATATTTACTCATTCCTATAGAGGACATGAAAATTCATGCGAATACATTGTCTCCAGAGACATAGAGTAAAAACAATCCGAAACTCATTCGCCAGAGATCAAAAATCAAAGGAAAATGAAGTTTGACTCAGGAAACGTACTTATTACTCCTTTTATCTATTTCTAAGAATAGTCTATTGTGTGTAAGTACTTTTTCTAGCAACATCTTCAGAGAAAATCACTTTATTTAGTTGCTAGGTTCTGGAGCGCAGATGTAATTGAAATTGTAGGTACTATAGCTATATATCGATGCAATTCGTCCTTCAGTTGTGATTTGTGATGAGCATATCTCTAGTTATGTCAGATCGTAAAATATTTCTCAGAAATAATAACGTTTGGCCTAAGGTATGGCATTTCAAGTAACAAATATGAGTTGGAATCTTTAGGAGATACAAAACTACGCAATTCGATGTACGGGCATACAGTATGATTTAGATGGTCCTTCAGAAGTTTATGCTAAAACTAAATGTGTGTCCACCTTATTTTAATTATTTATTGTAACAGTTATTTAATATGTTTTGATTCCCATTTCTACCTGTTTTTAGTTTCTTTACTGTTTACTACTAAAATTTTCATGAATGATTGTAGCATTCCTCGTTTTGCGGGGTATGCGTCAAAATTGCATTTTTGCCTAAGTAAATAGAATTCATGGTCGTTCAAGCGAAGAACATGCTCTAATAAGTGATATGTGACTTGAAAACAAAAGTTGAGGCAGGCATTTAGCATTCAGACAGCCAAAATAGAGCACACAGGTACCTACGGACTTTATTACTTATTTCCATGCATACCTCTTTCTACAATGTCTACAAAGACTTTTGCCCATTCCAATCTCTTAAAAATTCTATGTTCGTGTCGTGTGTGTTTGTATCTTTGCATTATGTACTCACCCATGGCCTAAGTTGTTCCATGGTACTGAGGAATTCCAATTTTTGAAGCCACCCTATCGTCATAAATAATTCAGAAATGCCTGCCTACTGTTATTTAAAGATCTACTGTTAGTAATTCGACTTTTGGCCACTAAATATTATTCGATAGCTATTAATCATAGAAACTCATCTAGCTACTTACATCTTCACGTTTCCAGTGATTGTGTTCAAATGAATAATAGTGTGTTTATATTATTTTGGACCACTCTGTATATGCGTAGGTGGAAATAATACTTATAGCCGTAGTACCTAGGAAGTAAACCAAACAGCAGAGAAGCTAAATTATATTGATTTTTCTTTAGGAACGCCGTTTTATTATTTAGGTTCTTGTCATGCTATGGCCATGCCTTCCACTATGTCTGCATACTTTTAAGCTCCTTTTGCTTTCACTGTACTTTCCTTGTATGGCTTTTACTTCGTATGATTTATTTTAGCGTGGAGCAGAGCCTACCTCTCAGTCGCTTAATTTTCAAAGGTAAAACATCGTACATTGATCTCCATGGAATAGAAAAGAGGACATGGAATTAGTGTGGGCTACTACTATGTACATTCTATGTACTAACTGCGTTGGCATACATATACTAAGCATTACCATTTCAATCATAGATGTAGAAATTGTACAAATATCTAAAAGGCTTAGTTCAGCAGCAGAAAATCCAAGACGGAAATATTAAAACTCACTACCGCATACTTACCTACTTCAATTCATAGGCAATCCAAATTAAAACCCACGAACAACTTGCACTTACCCTTAATGAAAATAGTCCGCACAAAGAGTTCACTTGTTAAATTAGACTTTCTTATTCTCTAGACATATAATACTATAATACTATTTTATTCTGGGTCGAGAAAGTAGATCAGAATATGCAAATGTCATCTTATGTCATATGAGAAATGTGAGATTCGGAAATTTCTAGAATCGCTTGTTACTCAACAATATACACGTGGACGTCCAAAAAGGTTCACAAAGGAGTCGTCTTTTCTAAGACGTTTAATCTAGGTTAACTTTCATCACCCACATAGCATAATGGATAGCATCAACAGTATTGGCAAATATTTCACTGCAATCTATGTATTTTAAAATACTTTTTGTTTAGTTGTAATATATCTTGAATCTATTTATTTACTTCGACTTGCGATGTTTTATTTTTTATTATGGGAGGTAAGGTACCAAAATCAAAATAATTGAGTCGATATGCATAATTTAATATTGCACTGAACATTTTGCATCTCTGAAGACGGGAATTGAGTTTCGTCAAAATGCATGAAAATATTTCTATGGAGTGACAGTTGTTTATGGAGGTTATAATATTATGCCACTTTGACACGTCACGATGATAGGACATGAGCATCACTTGACACGTGTTGTCTTCCATATACTATAGACATGCATGACAGTCAGTCGATTTGATTTTGCAGTGCACTTACCTAGTACGTGTAGGTACAAAATATTATTTGTGCATGAAATGCGTACGTGAACGTGTGAAGGTGATCGGCAATATATTTTCATTGCATGTGTGTCATAGGAATTTAAAGATTGCCCTCGAGTTAACCTACTGGCTTGTAATTGATGGAGTGGATTATACAAAGTAGAAAACAGTCACCCTTTACTCTATCATGTCAATTCATTATATATCGTTTGAAAGATGGGCGTCCTGAAGGAATATATAACCCTGTAAAGGTTTCCTGATAATGTTAATTGTGACACACATTAATTTCTTGGATAAGGGAGAGGATTATGAATAATAAATTAGATAATAGGATTTTCATGGGGTTATAATTATGGCATTATAACTAGGGCAGCTGTAATGTAACGACCATTCGGTTTCTCATTTATGTAATCAAGAAAATATAAATCCAACACTATCGTTTAAATAAGGACAACCACATAATTCTTTTTCCAAATCTTTCGATGATCAACCTCTCTTTCTCAAATTAGTACAAGCCGCGATAACTCCTATCCGTTTTCGTGCAAATAATATATTTACATAGCATGCTACAGAAAAAATAGTATGTTAGATAAGACCTTCTTAACCTTTGCATCACATTACGACATCAAAGGACATTTGAAGTGATAAAAGTAGTGCTACTTAAAACAAATAGACTTTTCATGATTACTGGGATGAATATCCAGCTGTAGGGATTGGTTACTTACATTATGTTTTTCAAAGTGATAGCGAATGTCTCAATAGTATCAATTGGATTTGTGTCTACTATCATCTCGTAGTATGTATATTTCTTTTAAATCACTAATCAACTTTCTTTGGTTCATGGGATTACTTAGGTTATTTGAGATTAGACCTTCTTTGGCTGAAAGAATTATTTAGTTTGTTGCATAATAATATGGCGCATTCACATCACTTGCTTTGCCCAGCAGTTGACAATGAATAATTTAGTCAATGCTACTATTTATTAATTATCTTGTATAGTATACACTTCTTTCCATTGCTTGGCGTAGATTTAAAGTTGTTTCACTGCAAATTAAAGCGCTTCTTATGGTGATAAGTATAGGAAAAAATTGCTTTTTAAATGATAAGATTAAAATGACAGAATTGAGATGGGCTTAGGCAATGGGAAAAGTTTCCATTCTAATTGTATAGAATTCTTTGCGAAGGAAACTAGCACGTACAGTTTCAATTCACAGAAATATTAACATCAGATAATCTTAATTATGCTACTACTATACATATTTCTTTATTGTTCATCTGCCAAGCTACTACGCAGCTGCATTAATTAACCATCTCTTTCCAAGAAGCTAACAAAAACAAATATTGTGTGGTTTTCTTTAATTTAATCTGATTTAATGTCATAAGTGATCTACAGAGAGTCAGACACATTTGAAAGTCTTTTATTAATACCTAAGCAACTACTTAATGGAAAATCTAACGCATTATATCAAAATTAAGCCTTAAAAAGCAATCAAATTTAGGAATATACTTCAATCCAAAATTGAGTCTGATTTCCCCAGAACACTTTATGCTGACTCTGATATTTTAATAGTTTTTAGTCCACTTTCGTTATTCATTGCAACGCTGATCATTGTACAAACAGATAATAATGATGTCCATTATATAAAAGCAATCAATAACTGTTTATATGACTTAATGAAAATAAACGCAATGCTCTTGATGATAAGTAGTGTAAAGTGCAAACTGCTATTAGTGACGAAGACGAGTATCTAGACCATGACGAATACATGTAATACACCATAAAAATAAATCTTTCGCAATCATATATCACTATAAGCCTAATTCGCAGGAGTCAAAGACAAATGCAAGGCATATAGCTTGCTGGATTGTGGCTGGCTAAGAGTTTGGTATTGTACTTTGCCCTTTGCTTCTTTAAGTGCGTTGCGTTCTTGATGTTTCTGTGTTGGATGAGAGTTGGAGAGAGTGTGTGGAATCATTTAACAAATTCTGCCCACATATTGTGATGTAAATGAAATGAATATTTTTACGTGTGTCTGACTTCACCTCTCTGCTTATTACTTATAATTTACAATAATTACTCTAGTGTGACCTGAGTATTTAGTTTGGAGTTAGTGTGGCACTTTTTTAATTGGCTGTGCACTTGGTTAATTGTTTGTTAACAGCAGCAGCTTTGTTAATTGATCGTTTTTAGAATAATATTATGATCTTGTTTCTGTACATTAATGTTTGCAAATCAAATAGTGGCTACTGTACTGTGTTGTTGCATACTTCCTTACTTACCCCACCGTACCATACCGGTCTTGGATCTGTGTTGCATTGTATTTAATTAGTGATTGATGGGATGACAAATTAACCTTTAGTATAGTAGATGGGCAAATAAAAGGGAGATTGCATTGTTTCATATGTAAGACTCTGTTTTGGAAATCCTCATACTTTTTTAGTCTCCTATATTATTCTACTGGATCAACTTTTTTATATTTTATTGCCATTTATTATTCATTAACAGCTTAATCTCAGTTATAAATCCATTTGGATGATTATTTTTGTAGAAATATTTATTTTGTCCATAATTATGTCATGAAGACACTATTGTAGTTCAAAGATTGTTTTAGTTAAAGCTAATGAGGATTTCTAAATGGGCCTTGTCATGAGCACAGTAAAAATGAGTAATAATCTATTTTAAGTAAAATGTAGACTGTGGTGATTGGGAATGGGAATTTGGGCCTTGACTCTTTTTAACTTTTGGGGATTTTGGAGCAATAGTGGGATGTCGCCCCAAGTTCCTTATTGCATGATAAAATGATTTTCAAATGAAGATTTAATGAGTTGTTACTTTCATAGAGTCGTGCTCCCATAAGTGCAAAGTTGGTAGCGAACATGTTGAGTGTTGCTGGGGCCGATCATATCATCACTATGGATCTGCATGCCTCTCAAATTCAAGGATTTTTTGACATCCCGGTGGATAATCTGTACGCAGAGCCTGCCGTCCTTAAGTGGATCAGAGAAAACATCCCAGAGTGGGCTAATGCCATCATCGTGTCTCCAGATGCGGGTGGTGCCAAACGGTAAGGTTTTCTTTTGCATTAAGGGTGCTCTAGCCCTACAAGTGCGTCTTTAATTTCACTTGACTTAATTTTGTTTGACTTCTCTTGGTACCTTTCTCCGATGTTCACCTTCTGTCGTGGGAAGTGGAAACACAGGTTTGATGTCCAAACGAGCATGAGGGCTTTCCACGCAAGACTCAATCAAATAAAACTAGTGAAAGCAAACTACTAAAAGGGATACCTTAGTACTTCCTACACATGCATATCTCTTTCACTTTCACCTATATGTATATTCTTTTGTCGAAAAGTTTATAGAACATTAAAAATATATATTGGGCTATACTTAGTAGGTGTGGGTATATAATTTATAGCAATGCATGTCTATATCATCATAGTAGTCGTAGTACTTTGTTAAAAGGGACATTTATGCCTTAGATAGTACAATCTGTGCTATAGTAAATCTAGACTCTCTTTTGTACTCACTGCAAGCATTAGACATATTGTGGTGGGAGAATTGTATAAATTGTGCAGAGACTGAGGACACGTTGGGTTGCATCATCATAATTTGTGCACTTAAGTTGTGCGGAGAAAAGGCTTGTGGGATGTGTTTATGTTCTTTTAGTGAGTATCTGTGAAGTTTTGAGGTGAGAGGAAGCGGAAGGTGGACGGATAGGATAAATAGGAGAGGTATAGGTAGGGAGTAGGTAGGTGAGTGGAGTAGTGGGACGCAAAATGTTCCTTGTTTGTTTAAGTCTTTAACTCCACTGACTGAAAGGAATGGATCGATGATGCCTTCTCTTTTATGATCTGTACTCGCTTACAAATGATGTGTGTTAAAATAGTTTGATGTTATGCTTGTCTTGTGGTTGCAGTGTGACGTCCATCGCAGATCGATTGAATGTGGAGTTCGCTTTGATCCATAAGGAGCGAAAGAAAGCCAATGAAGTCGCTTCGATGGTCTTGGTAGGAGATGTCAAAGACAGGGTGTCTATACTCGTCGACGATATGGCCGATACTTGTGGCACTATTTGTCATGCAGCGGAAAAGTAAGTCGCGCAAATAGAGCAACCTGTTACCACTTTATCATTTTACACTTTAAATAATATTTTTGGTGTAATGTTTCAAGACAGAGGTTTAGTAAATTGATTTGCCATATCCTTCTCCGTCCAAGTGTAATCTTTGCAGACAACAATAGCGTCAAGGTCTTTTAAAGTATGTCTGGAAAAGACTTGATGAGTGTGAAACTGTCGGAGGATAAATTCTCAGGCTTTTCTAAAGTAATTACTATTGTCTGCATTCAATAGTGCATATTGAATGGTGATAAAAGTTTAATGATTTTATTCAATAACTGAGCTATATCTATATGATTCACTAGGATTAGACATGATGATTGAGTAATTAATAATACTGCAATGACCATGTACATTATTTGAGACATGTCAGAGTGTAGGATTGTGGAGCCATGTATTCCTGGGACATTAATTTTAATTACAGACGCCATGTAATTTGATAGACGTGATTGTTGAGGAAACGAAGACGTGCAAAGTGCATTTTAATTATTGGTGCAGATTTATTAACGGACTCCTTGACTTGTTTCCAGGCTTCTCGAAGCAGGTTCGACCAAGGTTTATGCTATACTGACGCACGGTATCTTCTCCGGTCCTGCGATATCCAGAATTAATAATGCATGTTTTGAGGCTGTTGTTGTGACAAATACTATTCCTCAAGAGAAGCATATGAAAGAGTGTCCTAAGATACAGGTTTGTCCTACAATTTGATGAATGTCAGTAAAGGGTTGAGGATGATGTAATGTAATTGGATTGGTATATTTATTGCAGCGTATCGACATTTCGTTAATCATTGCTGAAGCAATTAGACGGACTCATAACGGAGAATCCGTCTCATTCCTGTTCGACAATGTTCCCATGTAGAGAGCTCTCTTGTCTCGACCAACACAACTAAAGAAAAACTGATATGTACCTAGACCCTTAACATGCAGATACGTAATAATATGAAATATTTGAATTATTGTATCGTCTGTTGTTTCAATCTAAATTGTCATGATTAGTTACATAGAAATAAATCCGAGAAATTGTTGTTATGTGTTAATGGTACTAACATTACAGAATATAGTTGATGTCTACTGACAAGTGGTGCAAGTTGATGTAAAGGGGAAGGGGAGGGCTCTCCGAGAACAATCTCATAATTTCATTCCGTTTATCTGTTTTCAATGTATCATTTCAATTGATTGTATCTGAAATTTTAAAAATTGATGACAAATGTACGTTAGCCCTAAACAATGTTAATGCATAGAAAAATTCCATTTGTAATTTGTAAACTGTAGGGTAATATACAAACTATAGGGAAATCACCCAGGGGAGCAATCGAATTCGCAACTTCATGCTGTGCTGGTCAAACGACTGGACAGCGTCATCTTTACGCAGCTCTATTATATCCATTGTAAGAATTCATTTTAAAATTTGTCTTGCCTCGATTCACTTTGTTATGTATTGTAGCTACAAATATCATTTACTTACCGTTGAAAGAACTATAAGAATATTGCCATACAGATTGTCCTTGGTCAAACAAGGATGCAAATAAATACTTTATATCTACTGATAAAATATTGAACCTATAGAGTAAAGGATAAATAGTACTAAAACAGATACAAGATAATAAATATTGTTACATGATATATATTAACTGTCGATGTTTAATTTATCGTATACATTACTTAAATGAACTGTATGTGTACTTTTAAGGTACCTAAATACCTACCGTCGTGTATGTAGACACACACGAGAGAATATTTAAAACGTCCTACCTTTAATGATCTTGCGAATTCTTTTTGGTCTTACTTACAATTAGTAATTTACATGCTATAGTACTGTTCTCTTATTCAAAAGATGTTCTGTGTTTGCGTTGACTATGTTCTCCTATCTTGGCAACTTACATTCAATAATACGATATACATCTTCGTTTAGCGGTCAGCTTCCTGAATAAGAATGAATATGTATGCGTGTGGTATTATCATAAAAGACGAATTGAAGAATATTTACATCTTACTTTATAATTTACTTATGTATACCTTGTATTAACTTTGTCCTTGTAATTTTCTTATATATTCCTCAAGTGAATCGAAAATTACACTAATGTATTGTACTGTGCTCGTATATGTATCGTCTTGTAAAAACAACAGAGAGATGCCTACTATACTTATAATGTGACGTATAGAAATAATTAGGTATTTAGTTATATCGATAAACTTATTAATATTGAAACCCACATATTCGGAAATCAATCGAGTCGGCTCGATCGGATAAAACAAATAAATAATTTAACCAATTTATTTTGGTGTCTATTTCCTTTATATCTATTTCTCTTTACAATTCATCTTAAGTATACCAAATCACTCATCAATACATAAACATATTTCCCTTTTGCAAATATAATGCTTTTTATTAGTAAAGAAAATTGAAGTATAACAACAAAACATATTATATGACAGTCCAACGAGATTTACAAATTTGGCACATTTGTAATCTCGAAATCAGCTAGCATTTGTCCATAGCCTTTTCCCTGTGGATCAGGATTTAAGGCCGCAATGCCCCCTCCTCCTAAAGAGTCCACTAAGACGAAATTTATTCCCTGAATCCCGGGTACTTCATACCTGTAGAAAAAAGTTGATCTTTAGTATTGGACTTCCCCTTGATGAAAAGCATAATTTTATTCCAACCGCACACACCAATAAAGTAAATATTTAAATACGTATAAGGTTTGTGCAAATTGACTTAAGAGAATTTGTTATACGTATATAGTAGGTAGGTACTTTAATATCTCTAGTAAACATTTACCTTTTGACAACTTTAAGCCCTTTTGTAAACTTGTGGGAAAAGTAATTGGCAACTGTTTCTTCCGTGAGTTGCTCTAGAAGAATTGGATAATATTCTGGTTTTCTTGCCATAACTCCTATATTGCAATTATTTCCCTTGTCTCCACTTCTGGTATAAGCCAACTCACTTAGCTTACATCTTCGCCCCCCTGTAGAGTTTCCCGAATTACTTGTCTTGGTAATCGATCGATTGTAATCAGTGTTTAAGACTTCTAATTCCGTTTTTGTGACGTTTGGTTGTTCGAATGATTCTTCGTGTCCATCAGACATTTTTATTTTAACGGCCAGATTATCCTTCGGATAAAGATAAGAAAAGAATCGAAACAATGGTGATGGCTTCGGACGGCCGGAGACCACTGCAGTCAAGCCTGGAGACATTCCTGTACCAGCAGACGCTATTTCTCGAGCAAAGATCTATTCAGGGTTTAAATGTTTCGTATCATTTCAAGAAATGCCTATGTACACTTAAAACTCCATTCTATTAGCATTTCACATCAATTACCAAAGTATCCTTACTAATATAAGTAAATAGCTCTCTGTAGACATACAAATGTATGGTATACTTAATTCACTATGTCTTCAGAGCTGAGACAATGGAATCTATTTTGTTTTTATTTCTTCTGTCCATAATCCATTTTAATAAAAAAGATGCTATTTAAAGCCTGATTCTGTGTGAACTGACATAAAGAAAACTCAAACAAAACTGCAGATGAAAACGAATCGCTAAGACGACGTTCCAAGAAATGCACAGGATTTCCTAACGTATACTTATCATTATGAATTGCAGATTAGATTGCATCAGTGGATTTAGTTAGTTACCTCCAATGCCTTTTTGTCGGAATGGTGTACGGACATCCATAAGACGGCGTCTCGGCTCTCCAAATTTGCTTGCCTGTTAAGAACATTTTACAACTACATTGCACAGAAATGTTTTCGTATAAAAGAAGATGTAAGTAATCGTTGCATACTATTCTCTCTGATTACAGAACGTAATAATTGACCCCTTACTTCGCTAAATCTCCGAGAGAACATTCCCGTAGTGCTATATTTTGCAATAGCGTATTAGGACATAACACTTGCTATGACTCCGAATGAATCTCTTTGCTTTTCTCATTAAAAATTAACATTGTAATTAAAAATCTGGCCGCCCTAGTTTGTTATAACATCCCGTATTCAAAACCATGGGACACGTTGCTATACTGAATTGCAAAATGTTTCTGCTGGAACTAATTTGTATTCATAGCGAGTACTAATTTAATTACTAAACCTTCTAGAACACTTTTTATGGGCACACTAATAAAAATGGCATATTGCAATGCACCTGTTCTGCCATTGCTTATACGCAAAATATATCAGGTGAAATCGCTATAATTAAATCCATTAATCCGGGTTGTGAACACAGTGCCCTAGAGAAGGTAACATGTGCAATTGTGCATTGATCAAACAGTTTTTAATTTTCATGCATTAAACTTTCATTATATTTGTAATGAATCAAGATAGCATATTTTTCAATTATTATTCTCCAAACAATTATAACGATCTCTATTAATAACTGCCTAAGTTGCATCACTAAATGTTATTTATTATACAGGTACATACCTTATCATCACTATTGTTTATTGTATATCAGATCAATATGTAATGCATTCAAATATTTAAGGTAAGACCTGGCGTTTTGTCCATAAGCTTCTTCAGTGCCTAGTATCTGTACATGAGTGCGAATGAAATCGGGAATCTTCATCGTTTTAAAAATTGCAGATGACCGTTTGATAATAGCTTGGGCAGTCTTATGTCCTTTTTCTCTTGCTTTTGCACCAATTATTGGACAAACACCAGTGCATTTCCAACCGTCTTGAAATGTTCCTCCTAAAACAATCATTCAAAAAATGAGCATGTATATCTGAGATTCTAACTCATGTATTGGTTATTATACAGTTTAAATTAGACAGGCTATCAACTTCCATGTTAGTATAATGTATTATGCTGTATTGTCAAGTGGAATTAAATGACTCTGTCAGACTTGCCAGCTTTGTAAAAAGACGTTGGAGGGATTCCTTTGGCTCCTTCAACAAAAACTCCATCGTTTTTCTCAGTCAAATTCACTCTAGAGAAGTCACAAATAACATCGGGTAATATATAACGACATGGGTCGTCAATTTCGTACAAAAGTTGCTCTCCGACAGTTCCTCTATTCACTAGTCCACCTGTTCCGACTGGCTTAGTCAACATAAACGTTCCATCAGGCTGGCAAACAGCAATTGGAAAACCTACAAAATGATGCCTTTAAATATCATCTATTTTTCAGTTTAATATAATTTTTCTGGAAAGCATGTCTGGTTGCAATATTTTAGATATTTATTAATTCTGAAGTTGAACTCGATGACAAATGATATTGAACTGAATGAAATAATATTGAATGCAGAGAAATCCGAGAAATTTAACAATGCCTGTTCACATAGTGAGCGAAATTGTATTTCCAAGAATATATAACAATCAGGAAATAAACATATAGATGCTTGCAACTGTTCTAGGTCGTTTCCGAATTGTTACATGAGCATAAGCAAAATCCTCATAATCAATTAACACAAACTAGATCGTACCATTATTCTCCCATCCATCCACCAGCTCCCAATCAGTGAATATTCCTCCAGTTGACTGAGCTCCACATTCGATTAAATGTCCTGCTAGACTTCCAGAAGCCATTAAATCAAAGTTATCCCAAGGCCATTTGTACTATTATTAATACAAAATTAATCATCAACTAGGTTTACTCGCTAAAATTTATACCTATTAAAATTAATCAACTCGTATTGCAAATTGCACGGAACTTTGGAAAACCGATGCTACAGATATAATTGGTTTCAATTCATAACTTCTCTCATCTTTATAATCTACTATTTCTAATTTAGAACCCAAATCTCGTCCTCTCTACATTGCTTTTTAAGCTTAGTTAAGTAGTTAAACACTATTATTAATATAGTTGGACGCTTATTATATCAACAAACACATAATACAAAATTAATGGCATCAATTCAAAAGACATTTATAAGGTAAGCAAAAACATTAATTATTTATTTATCGTGCGTCAGAAATCAATTTGTCCTGCGTCATTTGTGAACATCTTGTCTATTGTGTAAGTGTCTACTACAGCCTTTACATTTGCATAATAACAACGCAATTATTAATGAATGTACTGCTTATTGCTCTGTCTGCGAACCTATGCAAATGTGACGAATGCTTATTACGAAATTGCCGGAAGAGAATGCCCACATGTATATTTAGCCATAAATATAAGGATGGCCAAGTATCTCTCGGATATAGGCAAGCATCTTAATCACTTCCAAAATATATCGCCTCAGTCTTGTGTATACTATTACAAATCAGATTGATTTTCCTTCAACTCATAGATTACAGGGAGAGATGGGCATCCATGAAAGTGTTAGATGTGGTGTTATTAAAGTACCTTGTGCACAAGGGGTCCTAAAGCCAGAGCGGAGTCCGTGCAACGCCCAGTGATAACTATGTCAGCTCCCAAATCTAGTGCTCGGCTGATAGGACCCGCCCTGAATTCCATAAAACTCTTTCGTTAAAGTACATGAAAAATAAACTTAATTATTATCAGTGTCCATTATTCTCCTTTTATCCTTTTACGATCAACACATAATTCAACGTGTAGTAATTATTAATCTGATTCTAAAAATACGCTCATACCAGTACAAATACCGAATTTCGATGGGCTTATCTATTGCAGTATACTATCCTACAACGCTAGACTCTGCTGGAATAAATTATACAGACGCTAAAAGAACAACACTTAGAACGGTGCCAAGTTCCACACGCCCACCATTCTATATCACCTGTAAACCTTATACTTGGCTACACATAGCCAATTCTCCCGAATAAATAAAAGCTTGCGTCCCAAGTTTCTCATAGTGAAATTACACAATTACTACACAATGCAAATGCAGCAGCAAACACATGTAAATGTATCTATCACTCAGATCGTATAACTATTTAGAAAATACACATCGACTAGTATGTAATCTGAAATTAGATACCAATAATAAACCAAATTCCTCACGCTGCATTAAAATTTATATCTAGTTAGCATTAATTTATTTACATCGTAAAAAGACATTCAGCCACGTCGGACAACATCCTCCTACAAATTCCATTATATTTTTGATTTTCCAGTCTCATACAACAATATCTCAGCCAAAATACTAATCAAACTGACTTCATCCAATGCACATGATATTACTTCATGGAATTTAATTCTTCTCTATGCACAAGATAAGATAGGCTGATAAAAGGTTGTGATGGACTTATCCGATGTACATCTTCGAAGGTGTCGAAGGATAGCCGAGAAATCACTTACCCAAGATAGGCATTGATACTTGAAATGGTAGAAGGACTTGGGCATTGCTCCTGAGTTATATTTTCTTTTGTGTGGAGAAGATCATCTCCAGTTACCACAGCCACTTTTAGCTGGTCAGACAATCCAGTTTTCTCCGCTGCCATCATCATCACTTGCATGCAAGCTGTCGGGTTCATTCCCCCAGCATTTGTAACCACTTTTATGCCTACAAAACGTTTAAATTAATTTGTTGTACATAAACATTAGGTACCCATCAGGTATACACTAACTAATACTTACGAACGGTGATTTTATGGATCAATATTTAAAAATATCTTTTCTATAATTTTTAAAATCACGACAATTGCAACTTCACAATTGTTTCAATCATTTTTAGATTATGTCGTAGATTTTAGGTTCTTTAGTCTATGTATATCTGCGTATAACGGCTTTTATGGCCACTGACCTAAGGGCTGCCATAATTGACACAGTAATACGAGTTATAAACAAGGAACATGAATAATTGAACTAACATTAATTTACAGCAAACCACAATTACAGATAGAAGATAAAATTGGAAACAATTACATGCTTTATTGAATTCTTCATAGCTTGATGCCACTGTGTATACTTGCTCATAATGATCCAGTTACATGGGATTCTTATTAATATTATTGTTATTGTAACTAAATGCAGATATTGAAATTTAATATTAAATACATTCTATATCGACAGATACTATGAATAATCAATATGATAAAGATCAACTGAAAGCAGGAGATGTAAGCAATGGTTCATGGGGTATCTATTACCCTTTTCAAATACGGACAACAAATGGTAGGTAATAGATGGCAATAGACACTCAATGAAATATTAGACAGGTACTTGTAAAAAATAATCGAAGAAATGGTGTAGAAAGCTTTAATTTACACATAACGAAAATTTATTCCGTGAGTAACGTATATTACTATTTATACCCTCGGAACAATATGGATTCACCGGTAAAATAACGTGTAGATAATACTATTAAAATAATTGAGCACCATATAGATTGGGGGATATATTATATTACATTAGCCAATACAAAGGTACGATCTATGCATTGTAGTCATTTAAACCACCTGGGATTGGTTACCCATTTCGCATAAGATGATCTGAATGAACTACAAGTTAACCAACCAATATTATGTTATTTACCTTTTGTTGTCAGTAGCCAGTAACAGTAATTAGTAATTAATAATAGATATCAAAATCATCTAAAACGTGTACGACGATTATGGATATTAATTGAAGACTCTTATATTATACCTGCACCAAGGAAAACTACAATTTTTACGTAATGCGTCTAATAGTCACATTATGTGGTGTGCTAACAGTCACATTATGTGGTGTGCTATAATACACACTATACTGTCTATGGTCTTTGACTGGTAAACACAATAGTGCAATGATGGCGTTAAAATAATTGATAAGTTTCTTTTAAGGCATCCATTCGTATTGTGCCCACGTAAGCAATTACCTATAGCCAATAGGAATTCATATAATCATTATAAGCTTCTGCCCCCATTAATAATAAATGGTATTATACATCCAAAGAAATAAATAAAAAGTGATTCGGGAAATATAATCCAAGATTCGAGTCTTTCCAATTACAAGAATTTCTATAAAGTTTTATAGTGTGGGGTTTATTGACATAAATATCTATCATAAAAAAATTCATTTTTTCAGGCAACATGATCTGCAAATATAGAGTAAACATAATTGGGCTTCTATTACCATTTTCCAGTGTTATTAACAGTAATTGCTAGTAGTGGTACTAGTATCTAATGGGAGGGCAAAAAACTGAAGAAAATGTGACGAAAATAGTCGAAGATGCTATCCAAATCTTTGGTAAAAGATGTCATTACTATTGCATGACGTAAATTTATTATTTGAGTAGTTAATATGATAAAAAGTAATGATGTCATACTTGTTGGGTATCCATTACATACAAATAAATGATAATATTGTCAATGATGCAATAAAAATGGAAAATAATTGGGAGAAATAAACTAGCGTTGTTCTGTCAGTATCTACGCTACGCATCTGTACAAGTTTCTTCCGAATCTTTCCTTCCACACTTTTTGTGATAATGCCATGAAATTAAACTAGTGCAACTTACGCATAAACCTTGCAATTTCAATTGCACTACATCCCTTATTATTGGTATTGTACAGTGGAAGAAAATAGAGCTAAAAAGCTTGAGAAGTCAAAGACATTAATTACCTTGCTTTTTTATATGGGGTAAGAGAGGACCGACACTCTGCGCAAAATCAGGACACCATCCTAGATTTTCATTTTTAGATTTTGCAGCTACTAGAAGGGACATTGTTACCTCCGCCAAGTAGTCCAAAACAAGAAAATCCAATTTTCCATGATTAACGAGCTGTGCAACTGGTAAATAAAATAAATTAATTTGTATAAGAAAATTACCAAATATTTTCAAAATATAATTTGAATATGCTGTTTGTCTTCAATAAGCGTAGTACAGTTACAGTTTGATATGAAAGTTATGTAATAATCTTCCCCAGTAAAACAACTACAGTCTATAAAGCGTATACATATATATAGACTTAAAGTAGCTCATAAAT
>JABASH010001472.1:0-25929 GCA_019776445.1 Tomocerus maximus | reverse complement strand
CATTCAGTGAGTAGCTAAGTTAGTTATTGCTGTTAATCAGCCTTTAAAAAAACATTAGAATTCCTCCGAAAGTCGATTCATATATTATCCCAGCATTTCAGCTTTCAGCTACTGTTTCTTTTTCATTTCGACATCGACGTCGTGTCCTGCCCGTTCCCTCGCCGCTCTTCTCAACTATCTAAGTCTGCAGAATGTATAAGGTAGAAATGAAAATCCAGAGTTGTTACACATACCCGTATCAACATATTACAACTCCTTATCATATCTAAAGAAAGCCGCAATACATTCTTCTCCCAGAGTAATACACAGATATAAGAGACAAGATAAGCAAAAAAATCATTTCAATAAAACCCAGTCCACCAAACTTTTTTCTCTACTCTGCATTTCTTATATACTACATATAACAATGTATACTAAGTAGATCGACATGTTTCCCTATAAGAAAAATAGACAAACTGATAGGGAATGAATTTATTGGCTGTAACTGCAGTAGTAAGTAGATAGTTTAGTAGTGCTCTATAGATTTTCACAGGTAAACATTCGTAAGTGAATGCAAGATGGAGATCCGTTAGAGGAGTTGTATAAGTTGTTCGAAGATAGTAAAGTATCTGTAAGTACAAGTTTTTCTCCTTATTAATCCACTAAGAATTTTATCGTTCTATATGCATTCTAAGTAGTGGTAGTTACGAGGAGGTAATTCATATTGCATCCAGCGAACAAGAACATAAAATATATTTTTATTGAAATAAAAAATGCGATTACTTATTCTTCTGGGTAGTGGAAGCAGTTTCCCCGTGTTTTGCCACATCTGATGGCTACTACTGGTCTCTGGTCTCTCTTTTATTATGTGTTTTCCTCTATTACAGCTGTATACATAACAATAGAATGCATAAGAGCATACACACTATCACATCATACACAAGATTCTGGATGTTCACGTGCATCTTAAACTGCTTTTTCCTTTTGATCACCTTTGCTTTACAACTGCTATCACCATATACGAGAAGAGGAACCTAAAAGCTCAGACAAACTCACTTATTGTTAGTGGTACACCAAGTCCCAGTGCAAATGCCACGTACAATAAAGTTAAGCACAAGTTTCGAGGTATTTTATATAACTGCACAGACATTGCCTTGACTTTAACCTGTGCCATTGTGGATATGGTATTGTAACACTAGTGTCTAGGATTTTACAGCCTTTAATTTAAACCTTATTCACCTCGTTATAAAACCCCTTCCCTCGTAACTCATGTCATCTTTATTCCGAATTACTCGCTTTGTTAGAGAGTACCATTTTATTTCATTTCATTACATTTCCAACAGTTTTTTCTCCGAGTCTATAAGCTCATTAGCAAGTTATCGCTAGTAGAGTGAGTGAGACAAGAATCGCTAGGTACTATGCATTGTTGTACAGCTATTAAATATCAGGTAGGGAAACAACTCTGCATGTATACATGGTGCTTGGGTGTGTATTAATTTTGCTCTTTATCATCCCATATACTTGGGACTGCATAGAGATGTAGTTGTGGACATGTAATTCTAGTCTAATGGAAACTGATATTGCTTCTCTGCCTTCCCTTCTACCTGATGTCAGCAATACGCGGACATAATCATAAAGTCAAGTCAAGCTCAAGGTTTGCACTTGGTTAGTTGGGAATAAAATGGATAATGTAAAGAGCCATTTAGGCAACCACGACAGAGACCTAGAGACAAAACAAGAACCCAACCATCATCATCGTATTTAAATCTACTAGTGCACTGTCATTCCTTAGCTTTGTATTAAATATCTGCATGGGATTTTGTGTATCTCTCTCTAATGTATTCCCCACAGCTATTCCTTCCAGATTAGCCAATGAAATCCAGGTGTGCATACTCGCAGGGCGAACACAGCAGTGGATATGATTCATTTCTATGTATTTATGGTCAGATAATGTTATTATGTTATTAGTAGAGTAACTCATCTCCAGCACCACAGAATACACATAAAACAGTCTAAGTAGCATTCTACTACGGTTCACTCTCATTCTGACTTTTGACTCAGATAAACCACTCTTGCACTAAATGTCACAACTAATATACAATATAAAGGTGTTTAGCTAAGTTGTAAATACTCTTCTTTAAACCCTTTTTGGACGAGCGTAAAAAGTTTTATGAGGATAGCAATCACAATCGTTTGAATTAGACTATTTCTTTCTCTCTATTGAATAACAATCAGAGGGATGTAATTGTAGAGCCATAGTCACCATAGCATAGCACACCAAAAGATGCAAAATAGGTGTAGTAAATGCTCAATGGTTTCCCTTGTTTCATCTGCACATGTTAAAATGCCTGCCCACATTACATGCATCTGCACAATTTTGCCAGTCATTTCGCCTGACTTCCTTTTAATAGTGTTGAACTGAACCTCGACTATAACTCACTCCACTCACTTTACAATTTACAATGGACTCATCATCATCATCATCCTCATCAACATATAAAATCTCAGCGACTAGCGACCAGAAAAAAATCTTTCATTCTTCTTTCAATATAATCTCCCATGTTTGTAATGTTATACAATTTACTGCTGTGCTCTGCTATGCAGGACGTCAGACACTGTGTACTAACATCCCGAGTCACAAAATATGTGCAAAAATCGCTACTACAAACATTCTTCTCTATACATTTAGCTCAGCACACAATCCTTCAATATAATTGACTAGGATTCCTATTGAGCGTATTTCTGTATATAAGTCAGACAAAAAATAGACTCTGGAGAGCAAGCATGTCATTAAATGCATAATGCAATGTAATGAAATAATGTGTGCAGTGAATGAGACATTTTCGCTCCATGTAGAACAATGGGACATTGTTTCAAACGAGACAAACTCAGTCCACTTACAAAGTTAAGCTAACTAGGCAACTCACAATCATCAGTTTACTTTAGACACAATTTACAATCACGTAGAAATCCACCTCCACCTTATGTACTATTTTGGATACATACTTAAATCGCTACCTTAAACTAAACTCAACAATGCCGGTAGGTACATGACTCTATAAATCAAGCTAATCTACATGCAATTTGCACACATCGTTTATAGATGTATTAAAATAAAACTAAAATAAATCGCCCTTGTAAATTCAATATCCAAAACCCAACCTAGTTCATCTATATTTTAGTATCTGCAATGTAAAATGCACACAGTGGCAATATGGAAGTCTCGAAAGTGTATTTTAATTTAGTTTTTGGCCGTATAAGAAGATGAGACTCACATAGAGATAAAATAGTAGTACTACTAGTGTCTGTGAACCTGCTGTGCTTGTTGTATGGCACTGACATAGACAGAGATGAAGAGATAGCAGATAGATTGTTAATTGAATGCACAGGGCGATACAATACGTCACAGTACCGCAATCAACAAAATAAAATATAATAGAACCAAGTCCGGTAGGTTGGCCAGCACAACCTTATTCCATATCTACATACATTTAGTACTGCCATGTGTTAAGTATGTATTAAGTAAAGCATAGAACAATATCTGTTAGCTCCTCTGTACAAATCTAATCAAAATGTTTTGAATTTAGTTGGCTTGTGCTAAGTTTCCTTTCCTAGTCAAACTCAAATAAGCTTTGAATGTAAAATGGAGGCCTTTAAGAGTTCTATACAGTTGAACTGTGTACATAGTATAACTATGTACTAACTGATAGATTGTGCATGTGAATGCAGAAAGTTAGATAATGTAATTGTAGAATCGAAGCGTTTACATTAGTATTTGTAGTTAAGTATTTTCATTTCGACTTGACTGGACTCGAGTCTCGTAACACTGTGAGTGAGTGAATTCAATTCAGCTGAACAGAATACCATCAAGTGTATTTTACAATGTTTAGTTTGGAGTGTCTGCCTCAATCTATGGGAATCCTAAGCTTTAAGCCAAGGAAAGACAGAAGATGAGAAGACAAGCTACTCCACCCTTCCATTTCATTTCATCCAAATCCCAACTATGTATGTTCACAGATACAGTGCGACAGGGAAAACTACTAAATCACTGCTTCTTTTCATTTTCACATGGCCCTGCCGGTGAATGATGATTATGCTAATTCCAACGATCCACACCATCACATTACATCCACTCCATACACTCAAGTCGCGCACAAGAAACATATAGCTAACCAAAACTCTCCCACTACTATCGCTATTCTCATTTTATTCAAAATCTAATGCCAACTTATAGGAATTAGAGAGCTGCAGGGGCGTTATCTTTTTACATGCCCATCACTTCATCCTTAGTGTGACGAAATACAATAATATTCCTATTAATAATATCCAAAACTACTACAAACTAGGTACCTTTTCTACTACTACAATTCAAAATTTTAGCCACTAATACCTTCAGCACCCGACACTGCTGTCAAATACCCTTGCACACTGGCAAGGTCATAATTAGAATTATTGACTCACCTTCAATAATTGATTACACAGAAAGATCAATTGAGGATTCCGAAATACTCGACCTCTATCGGGTATGTCACTAAAACACTATTTCGAATTTCTTGCTTACTATCGTAGTGCATCAGTAATTGCGGGAAAATTTAAACACGTATATGTATACAAAGCTAAACAACCAAAATACCATTGAACCTATACATATTAGTTAATGTAATTAGAAATTAGCAACGCTCTGCAACATTTCAAGCATTTGTTACTACACCTGAAATGGTAGTAGCAATGATTAGAGACTAGTACCTTTAAATCCTTCCTTAATACTGTTGCCCACTGCTAAGTATTACTATCTGTATGTCATTACTAAGTAATCCATCAAGAGGGAAAATTTAAATAATGAAAATCTGTCTGACTTGACTCATCTCATTAGTACATATCAACGTAACTGTGTACGCGGTCATGAAATGTCACGATATGTCATGGTAAGGCATTGGCAGTGAGTGAAATTGCAATGGCATACCCCAGTAGGTGGTAACTGTAAGATAGACATTTATAGTATTTTTTTGAAAAACAGCAATGTATGGCATATAGAGTATAGAATTCGTGTGGAACTACGTACTTATGTGTATTAGTGTATAGGATATGATTTTGTAATGTTGAGGAGTAATGCATTCGAAATCCCTGAACCTGAATACCCTCTTAAGAAAATTGATGGAATACACACAATCCTACCCTTGAGCTCAGTTTTGACTAATACATGTTATAAATGATTAAATTACTTTTTCGATTCGAGGACTAGGACTTGAGTGTTATAGGAGAGGTATACTTACACATGGTATTGTACTGAAACAGAGTTGACGTGACAATGTTGAATGAAGTTGAGTGTAGTGAATAGTTGAATAGAGGAATCTTTTATAGAACTGTCGGAAACCAATATCACTGATAGAATGAGTTTTTTGAAAAGTGGGAATCCGCGGGTTGGTATTCGTATGTAAGTTGGCTGTCGTGTCTGCAATATATTTATTAGATTTCTCAGCTAAGTATTTCATTAATAGATAGGATTGTGTCGTGTTGAGTGAGCTGAGTGACTGGGCCCATCCCCAACCAACATAGTCAGAGAGAGAGAGTCAAAGTTTTGGTATTTCGATCTATCTATACGGGTAGTGTGCAGGCACTTGTATATCAATAACCCACCGGGGAGTTGTCTCTTTTGCAAAAACGCAATTTGAAGAAATTTTTGCATACTGGTTAGATAGATAAATGGAAGGAGTTCATTATTTTCGTACAGGAGCTAGAGCTGTTGATTTAAAAAGGTAGCCTGCCTAGACTGAATTTGCAAGGGCATTGCATTGTACTTATTGTTAATAATGTAATACCCAGTGAGAGCCAGACGAGGCTGAGGGAGTTGCTGCTGCTAAGGAAGCTATATAGAGACGTGTAGAGTACTTATGCACTTAGACATAATACGTTCTCCAACAGTCTTCTATAATAAAGCCGAAGGTAGTGTAGCCTGTCATTTATTAATTAAGATGGGACTGAGGCAAGCCTTGAAGCCAGCTTTTGTTCATATTGCTAAAAATTTTAGAGACTGAGCAGACTGTCAACAGCCATCAACAACAACGGGTGACAGCTCCTATATTCTCGCTTTCTTTCTTATATCTACTACATAAGTACTATATAGATATGTAGTTACATACGAGCACTTTTGTTCACATATGCCTTAGCTAACTCTAGTCTGTGAAGGTACAAAGTACAAGAGCAATAATATTATAGGGAAGCTGGAACAATGTAATGGAAAAGGAACGTGACATACCTAAACCCTCAGCCAGCTCCATTCCCAGTTTAATACGTAAAACTGAGACTACTGCTTACTAACCAAAATAAAGAGCTTTATTACCACTGCAGCAGCTTACACTTTCGTCATAACACGTAATGTGTCTTGTTTTGAGCCGCGTTCTCTCAGAATTGCAGACTAAGCTCGGATCCTACAAACATTGCCTCAGCTTCATTTCCACACTTGACTTAAAGTAAAAGTCGACTCACTCTAGGCATCCTCTTTTCTCTGTAATACAATCTACAGGAGTGGGTTATGTGTGAGAAGTATTCTATGCAATGCATGTCATATGCACCAGATGACAGACAGACACCCCTTAGGTTTACTATCATCGCATTGTATGCACAGTATTATGTACACATTGCACATACATTATTGCCTTTAAGTAAGCAAAGCATACACAACTATAATATTATCAGAGCCCGTATGGAATAACTTGACTTTACTCAAGTTCAGGCAAACACAATCGTCTACAAACCGTCCGGTGTCTTCGTCTTTTTATCACTTTACTACTCACACACTATACTGCACTCTCGTCCTATATTCCAAACTTTACTGTCTATATACTCCTATTGGTTTACACAGTTAAAAATAAGGTTTCCTAGCTCGGGAGTGATTTCCATTGGAACACATACAGTCTGGCGTCTTCTGCAAGGATCCTATCTTGGTTATTAGTCCACCTAATAGGTCTATTAAATATTTGTACAGATATCACTATGAAAGTTGAGTATGTGTGATGTTTTTTCAGCCTTAGGTACCATTACAAAGTCAAATAAAGAACCATCTCCTTCTTGGTCATGTGTGCACACATAATGTAATGGAAGATACACAAGACAACAGTCAATTCATATACAGTACATTATATGTACACAGTCAGTCAATCAAGAGTCAAACCATCTAGTGAGCCACCCAACTCAATGTCAACCAAAACTCACTATTAACCATCCTCACCATTACCATTTGTCTCCACAGAATCATACTTTGCAAACTAAGAGACATGCGAATATATTAAACCTTTGAAACCTTGACTAAGAGAATCCCTTGACATTGAATTTTAATGCTTTAATGCAATAGTAGTGCAGCAATGTATATTTACATAGTACAAGCTACCTCATTTACATACACCTCTCTTCTGATGTGGTGTGGTCTCTGCTACACGTTACTACATGCTACATAGCTGTGTATCCATACTCTAGTGTACACCAGTGTGTGACATGGTGAGAAGAATGCAAGTTTAAATTATGTAATGTAATAGTACATAGGTAGCTGAAATGAAATATTGCAGGCTATGTGCAATTTACATGGGAAAAGATTTTGCTGACTTACACGTACTTACTTTAGATTAGCATGGCTGCACTACACTTTGCAGTAGTACTATCAGAATAATGGAATAAATGCAGACTTATATTATCTGTACTTACTAAGCTCAACAGTAAATTAAAGCTCTACTGCATACAATTTCATGCAGTAGCTACATAGAGTTAGAAGTAGGAAAGGGTAACATCATTAGTTAATCTAACGCAGACATAGCAAGTTGTCTTTTTGTAGGAAAGAATGTATCAGTGTATTAAAAAAGAGTTAACAATGTGAGTTTATTGTTGTGAGCCGGCCGCCCTACTCGCTCCTCTTTGTCTTGTCTATTTACCAACTCATCAGAAGAGGATCAGGCTTCCTTCTCAAGCTACTAACTGCAGATTTGATAGACATCTGAATTTGATTAACTATACGGTGATTTACAGAGCTAATGTGTATACACGACTTGCAGTTGATTGTGAGTTGAGTGGACAGGACAGGACCGGATCACTCTTCTGTTTATAGTAACTTACAATCTGATGTGAGTAGTAAGCGCAAGTCAAAGTCAGCTCTTAGAACGAAGAGAAAGACTTTAAAAGAAAATACAAGACAGGACATTAGAGTACAGGTCATCTGACAACGTCAGCTCCTTGTTACCGATCGCCGCATATATCTTATATCACTTAGTGTGTAGTATAGCAATAAAAGGGTACGTATGTTATATAAGGATTTTTACATAAGTGCTATGTAAAGTTGCCTAGAGGTAGAATCACAAAAAGATATCACTCGGTATCATCAACCCGGAGCTTGGAAGAAGGTAGAGCACTCGTATAGTCAAAGTGATTCTTAGACTGAAGAATAATTTATGTCGTTCACTCAGACATTGAATTTGACTACAATACCTTGCACTACAATGGCATACAAGAAATACATGTTTATATGCAGGCAGGTATTCGAGTTGAGTATGTGAAATGTTTTCGACTAATGCAGTCTTTTAAATTATTGTAAGTGCCCTTAGAGGGTTTTAAGCTGAGACGAGTATGTCAGTCAGCTAGATTACGGAAGATGTACTTGAAAATATAATAAAGCCAAGATGCCGCAATAGAGAGACGGAACTCACAAAACGCTACTAAACTAAACCGAACTAAGTCGTTTGTGTAGCTATGAAACTACGGAATCCATTTTCTGTTCTTTCCTTGTGTAACTGTGGGTTAGTCAGCTTATTGTTAGCTCTTCTGATGTGGCTCTCTAAGTAGGTATGTAGTTATTCTCTAGTATCTGTGTAAGCAAAGCAAAGAATCCTTTCGTCGTCTTCCACAAGACAAGAGCAGGGAACGTGATAAATTATCCTTCTTGGCGTCACTCATTAGAAACGAATTTTTGCCATTCCCAATCCTATGAATACGATGCTTGTGAAATATTCTTGCCACGGAGACTGCCACCACCACTCATGTATTGAATTACCCACCAACAACTTGTACTCACTCCACAAAACAACTCAAAACTCTTCACATTCCCCTCCATCATCTGATATCTCTATGCTCTCTTATTTTAAATCTTTTTAAACACAAACAGATATGTCAAACTCCACTTTACAATTAATTTACGCTCATTACATCTAAGGACAACTACACAAACTCCTCTGAACAGTCCGCTCTAATTCCCAACTAATATTCTTATAAATATCCAGCCCAAATGCATACCAATACTTTTCTATAAATCAATACATTTATCCAAAGCAAAACTAGAATCAAATCTGTACCTTCTCGCGTATGTTCACATCATTATGTTAATTAATTCAAGGTATCTATTTTACGTAATACTTGCTTTTGGTAGTTAGTACACACTTAAGTAATTGAAAACTATTAGCACATTATGTTACATTGAAAATTTTCAATTGGTCTGCCGGAGGTTTTAATAATATGTAATAATTATTTCGCTGATTATAAGAATACAGATTAAACGTAGGTACTATTGCGTCATTGGAGAAACTGCGCACAATATAAAAGGCAACAGAAAGACTTAAGGTTCCAGTCCCCTCATTAACTCATTGAAAGAAAGTTAGAATTAGTTCTCGGTGAGTATATTGAATTTGGTGTATGTCATGTCTTATGGTAGGCCACAGAGATGCCAATGAAATGTTTTGATATTCGTAGTATTTCTGTTGATGGAGATTGGTTTTCCTAGTTTTGGTGTATATCTGGTGGTTTTGGCTGGGAGAATGACGGGTTAGCTAAGGTATACTTACACTTAACTCGTTGTTTCGTTAAGTATGAGCTAAGAGGTTGAAAAGAGTTGGAAGGAGTGCAGTAATAAATCGTGAATGGGTAGGTAAGTCTGAGCTAATTTTTAAAGAGTTGCTTCGCTTTGGCTGGCCATAGAGCCAAGAAAGCCACAAAGTTTATGCGTCTGTGTAGTCCGTATATTAAGGTTTAGGTTGTGTGTGACTCTCTCAACTCTTTTCTCACATCTTTGAAATGAGCTCTTCACTCAATCAACTTTTGATCTTCTCGAAAGAAAACTGAAACTTTGCTTTGACGCAATTCCTGGAAAGTATAATCATATAAAGTTGGATCTATATTGGGAAATATCTATCTTCCCTTAAGTGTGTTGGTCAGCCTTTGCTATTTTGTACTGGTATGTGTGCAGGGATGGAAAATAACTAGGTACTAACAATAAGCAGCTGTGTGTTCTGATCTCAAGTAAGTAAAAGGAGAGAAATAACTTCCTCTCGCCGAACTTTTTTCTGGTGATGTGATGTGCTTTGAGTGAGTTAAGAACCACCGGTTCCACATCTACACGTACCTGCCTAATAGTAACAATAAGTACAAATTCGGGGTTATTATCTCTGATTACTGCGTGCGTGGAATGATGATAGCATGCCTCCGAAAAAACAGACCTGACGAGCCAGCCATTCAGTTTCTATAGATTCACTTAGAGCAAGATACCTAGATTCACTACCTGCCACCACGCATTATTATACCATCTCATTCTATCTAAATATCTATCTACTTAAATTTTATACGACGAATTCAGTCAGTCAGTTCCTACTTACTAGAGTAAGGTATCACGTTACATTTTTTCTGCAACTATGTGGCTTACCTTTAATACTTACCTATACTTTATTTTATTACACAGCTAAGACAAAGAATTCAGAGAGAAAACCTCAATATTTAAGATTTTAAGTATACACATTCTATCTGACAGTAAATCATCTTAATATGTAATTTATACTTTCAGAATGTATGTTAGTATTTGGAGAATGATACAAGATTTGATGGTCATAATACACATGGCTGGAAGACTTGATTAAATACAAAGATCTAGATCTACACACATCAAAGAATCTTTTACATAGATACTAGTGTATTTCGCATTTTACAAAAAAGAAAGATATCTTATTTCCATTTCAAAGCACACCAAAATGTACTAGAGTGTGTGCTGTAGTATTAAAAGTAGATAGTAGGTACATTGTTTAATCCCTAATCACTAATCACATCTAGTATTTAGACAGCCGGTTCGTCATCAACATCCCATTTCTTTACCCCGCCCCGAACTAATTTCAAGACTCTTGCTGTTAAATTAGAATAGAACAAGTGCTTGAAAGTGCAGATAGCTTGGGTGTAGGAGGCACTACTATTTACAAGTGTAATACAGTGTAAAGTATAGGATGTAGTGGTTGTGAGTAAACAGGTAAGAAAAGAAAGACATTAGGTCCGATAAAAAATCAGGATACATAAGCAACAAAAATTACGTAATGAATTTATGTATGTGTGTAGTGAATTAGTGTAGTGAGGAACAATGGATGTGTAATAGACTTGGTAATGTTAGCTCACCTCACTTATTGCACTGCTAATTGTCAGAAATAAGGCTCAACCGTTGAAAATGAAGATTAAGGAAAAGGAAAAATATTATTAAGACAGTTGACTTGACTTGTGTTAATAATTCACACATTTATTTTATGCTACATATCCTCCCGTTTGGGTGTATGTATTTATGTTCTTGGTTTCCCGTTCTCTCCCTTTTGTATTTCTCTAACTGTTGGACTGAGTAGGGAAAATGGCTCAATATTTGTCTAACTGGAGTTTGATGTAAATACAAAGTGTATTAGTGCACGGAGGAAGAGTAATAAATTCATGAATCAAATTCCGCCCCACATAAACATAACCATAGAACAACACCAGAGTAAAGTGGAAAAATAAACGAGGCATAATATAAATAGGGAAATTCATCCATTACTTGTAGTTGATGGTGTAGTGTAGTTTTACATACACTAATCAAGTTGAATTGACTAGAAATGCGAGTGTATGGTTTAATACAGGTTTTGGAGAGTTCTTTGATACGTTGCATCCATTTTAGTTTTACCTCAACTTAAGTGAGGCAAGCAAGCACAAATGATGTAGGATAATTACACGTTACAGATGAGTATAAAATTCCCTAACAATAAGACAACCATAGTGCATACGAGTGGCAGATTGGTACTACTCCACTCAAATAGCGACCTATCCAGAATGAAAAATGATTGTGAATAACACACTGCGTGCTTCATACGATAAAAATAACTGAGTTTTTAAGACAGTGTGACTTTACTTATAACCATGTACCCATATGGTCTTTAGATTGATATGATTACTCTGTAGATCGGGACAATATAGCAATACATCATGAACCTACCCAACCAAGTTGCACTACATTTACACATATGATATCATACATAATGGTAGTTAGAAAAAGTACCTATTAGCTACCCTCATATCCCTTTTCTAACAGGCATTTACTTTATTTCACGTTAATAGTGTAACCATCACACACAACTTGAGCTTTCTTTACTTTGACTCGGTAGAATAGAATAGCGACATGCTTCACTCAATCCAACAGCGGAATATTGCATTTGGATGGAAATCATGCTACCCAAATTTCAAATGCTTATACACGACAATGTATACAAAGTATTACACAGTCCAGTCATTCTGCTCTGTATTCGACAGGAATCTGTGGCAGAGTGTGCATGGGCTTTATCGACTAAGCTACAAAGTAGCATCATAAAAGAACACATCAAAACTAAAACAGCAGGAGGAGGAAAACCAAGTAAATGACTCAATGTTTTTAAGACTATTAATTCATTATGCATGGTCACAAGTTGGATATTTCTTTTCTTCTCCATATCCTCCTCTCACATCTATTAAATTACCTACATTACTGATACGACAGACATTAAGTAGTTTAGCTACTATATACTAAAATGTTACTAAACTTTCTGTCTCGCCAGGTACACTTCCTTATAGTTCCATATCATTATAATTATTTCGTATTATTATAAAAGATACAATTTACAATGAAATCGTGCTCTCTTGATGTGGCTGCAGTGAGAACTGACTCACGAAGACAGAAACTAGAAACAGAACTAGATAGAGATACTACCCATGGCTATACTTACTTATGTAAAAATAAATCTTAGCCACCTACGTATTATTAAATTCACAAATATGTTTCAGAGCCGCCTGTGGATTACAAACTGCTTTTTAGTACTTTCTGTCCCTACTACTATAATTCACGGCTCGTTGCTAATCCATTTCAGTTCGAGTAGAGCCCTTTAGGATGTGGAACCGGCGATTTCCTATATTTATATCCTACACTCATAAATGACAAGTACTATAGGTAGTTTTATCAATTGAACGTAAATACTATGTAATGTAGTAGTAGATTGGCATGAAATGGACATCAAATAAGAGCAAAGTAACCATAAGAATTCCTTGAGTTGGAGTTTGAGTGTTAAGGGAACCGGAATGGCATGGCAGCTCCCACTAACACGTAAAGCAAAGTACAATAGGTAATAATACGGAGCACTACTGTAATGAATACATACATCGTAGCAGTTAACTTACGTCTGTCACACAAATAATAAGTAGGAAGGCACACAGTAGCCAAATAGAGGCTCTATTAGCATTAAAACACAATCTAAATCCCTCTATTTACTACGAGTGCATTACTTAACCGTCCCATATCAGCTCCTGTACCTGTTAATTGTAATGCTACGTCACAGTATCATTCTTCAGAGTATGTAAATGAATGTCCTTATATTATAATCTCTGTGAATAAGTTTTAATGTCCTGGCTAGAGTCTGCAATCAAAATCAACCCAAGTTAGGCCAACTCAAGTGAGCAGAAAAGGCAGCAAGGAAACCGTTATTAACTCGACTAACCATCAGACCTATGCAATGACGCTAGACATTTTTATTAATTTGGAACTTGCATGAGCATTCCTCACCGTTTTACAATACAGACTAACATCACATCCACACAAAACCCCGCAACAACCAGAACAACCTCACAAAAACTTCCCTTCTGCCCTCAAACTACCGACTAAATTGTGATGCTATGGTGTGAGTTCAACTCTTCTACTCTACACATTACTACGTACACTTTCAAATTGATATAACAACTCACATATACATATCTCGCCCTACCTTCGACTTGCTTGCCTTTAGTTTCCTGTTCCAATCTTTGTCTTCCCTTAATTCATTTCAACTCACATCACATTCACATCAGCTCCAACTCGTTCTTCCTTTCTGAGGGAACCCTATGTTTCTCTCAGCTATACTTACACAATAACTTCAGCTATGTCACTTGATATTTTATTACGTGATATCTCGCAACCTTTAATATAGTCAATAAACCAAAACCCTCACCTTTGACTCCTATTTTAACATACCATTTTATATATAATATCATTAAACATACTAATATAGGATTTAAGTACAATACCAATTGCAAAGGAGGTTATATAAAAGAGTTAAGACGGGCAATAGAGAGTAATAGCATTACTGCACTTGTACTTACCTACAAACTACAGTCTTGGCAGACTAATAAGTAAGAGCCCATGCGGTCTCCCTTTTTCCACTCACGTAACTTTCCGGTAGCAATCAGCACTCTTTTCCAGGTCTAGCGCTTTATTGGACCGAATTTACACAGAAATGATACTCCTTATACATAAGTGTATTATAGACACATCTACCATTATGCATACTATATATGTATATTATTATTACTGCATTTATTTAGAGCGATATATTTATATACTATTTATATTTAAGGATAGGTAGTAGTAGTATATAGGTAAGTATAAGGAGTTCCATCTTGGCACTTGGTATTATTAGATTGCGTATCAGAGTAAAAGGAGGCAAAGCAGAGATGATGGCAGAAGCAATAAGGGAAGGGAAGCGAAAAAGAAAGCTATCCGTGCATTACACATTGTCGCCTTATTACAGAAGGATCTGAGAAAGCCTTTTCATGTTGCCTACTGAACATATGTGCGAGCTGTCAACTCGCTTCATCAGTCGGATGACTTTCTATAGACAGTGCAAGGAAGGATCTGTATGGACTCTATTTACTGTCATATCCTTCCGCGACACACATAAGTACCTCAGAGGACTTATTATACTCTCCCTCACAATAAACATTAGTTAGTTGACTTATCTGTCTATAGACTTCCATATCCACATAATCATTCTTCACTTCATGTTTCCTTTATCCATATATCATATTTCTACTGCCGTGTCATGATTTTCCTCCGAATATACTCAGGTAAAACATTCCTCCAGCTCTCTCCAACTTTGTTCTTTGCATGTACATTTCATAGGATTATTTGTAGCACAGCCCACTCCTATGTACATGAACGCATATAATGTTTTCTGTTGCAGCGTCATTTAGATTTCTTCATGTCTTACCTGGACTACCCTTCCCTATATCAGAGAACAATCCAAACAGAAAAGTCTAGTAAAACACACAGAGCCTTCTTTCAATAGGCATGCAATGGAATCCTCAAGTTCAATCCTTCAGTGCACATTACAAATATAATATTCTAATACACATACCTACAGCTACAAAGTCTCTCACATGAAAGGAAACCTTTTCTCTCTCTCCACTTCAGCCTTTGCATCACTTCACTCACCTTGAGCTAAAGGCTCACTTCATTTCCTTCCCGTGCAGTGCGTGGTATGCCCTGGCGTGCCATGCTAAGGAATTCCTCGACACTCCAATTCAAACCCAAGCCTTCCGAAATCAAAATCAAAATGAATAATCCCTTTGGATCGTCCCCAATGGGCTCTGCATTGCTCCCAGCCGCTCACCAAATCAACTCACAAAAGCACCCACCAACCTTTTACATCACTTTTCTATACACACTGTCCATTATAATACATCTAATCAAACAATAGCAATCATTTTACATCACTACCAAAAACTTGACTCAACATTCTGTGAGATATGGAATATCTACTTCTAATTAATACAATACAGACACTATGGTCATTACTCATAATTTTTCATATCATAATATGTACTATCTCCTCATATTTGTACTTTTTCAGTTCAATTCTTTGTACTGTGTATTACAATACACCTTGCGTAAAATAATTTCGTATAAATATTTTTAGATACTACATATTTTAGATTCATTGGTCCTCCCTCTTAAAAACACTATCAATGGCTGTCTTACAAAAACAATTATTGTACCTGAATCTGCACTTGGAAAATGGAACAGATACTAAGGTCATTTATTTACTTATACTTTTTCCCATCACATCTCCGTATTCTTCTACTTTTTCAGTTTAATTCTTTGTACTGAACAATTGTGTAATACACCTTGCGTAAAATAATTTCAATTTTGTAAATATTTTTAATTACCAATTATCCCAGATCAATCAATTGCTCAATGTCTGCTGGATAATACTATCAATAAGTACAAGCCCGATTGGTCAGGCTGGCTGTCTTACAAAAACAATCATCGTACCTGAATGATAAGTAGGACTGTGGAGTTTCTGCATTTGGAAAATGGAGAGGACTAGTCGGCTGTGTAAGCAATTCACATAAGTATTAGTACTAAATCTTTCATTGTCAGTTTGTATAGTTGATTCCACACAATCAGTGAGAATAAAATTAATTTCCATACACATCTACCCACACAGTAGGGTCTATGAATGGAATTGCTAACAAACCGACAAGTGACAAGACAAGAAAACCTCAACTCACAATCTACTAAAGTCTATGCTCACAAGTACCTATTATGCAAGGCAGGGCATAACAAGCCAGAGCTCCTTACGCTTTCAGCTTCCTTCACTTCACTCAATAATTTTAATGCGTCCAAACCAATCCTCTCCCCAGTTGAATAGGGCTACATATCAGTTACAGGTGATCTGCTAGTCCACCATTAGTAGACAATGCCTAGGAATTACATTTTTCTTTAATTAGCTTGTGCTTAAAATGGTACTGTATGTAAAAAAAATATATCTGAATAGCGGTGGATGAAATAGGAGGGTTAATTGGACAAAATAAATTTCTTCCTGGATAAAATTAATTTCGTCCTGGATAGAAACAATTTCGTCCGGACAATATGCAACCCTGGAATACAGAGATATGTATGTATGTTGTTGGCCGGTATGACCGAAATGCAATGCGCAAGTCTACTAACATCGAGAAGCGGGAATTTATGAATAAATATCAATATAGTTATAATATCCCTGTAACAGTCAACTATAACACAGTATAGTACGCTATAAGAAGTGTATTTGTATAGTATGTGTTACTGAAATTAGGAGTAGATTGTGAGTATTTGATGTGGTTACTTTTAACTGTGATTTGTAGCTGGTGTCTGTATTTAAATCCCACTTTTGTATTTGTGATTTGATTGTAGTGTGTTTTACATGGAGTGACGTGTTCCTCATTCTTAATTTAATCGAGGAGAATTGAACGCACACCCTGGTATTCCTTAGTTGGTTCGTTGTCTCTACTTAAGGTTCTTTATTAGTTGCTAAAGCCCGACGTGTTTCAATTGAGCTTGACCGATTGGCCATTGGGAAAGAAAACCGAAAGGTTTGTACATGCCTACGTGAGTTTTGGTTTCAGTTTATGGGAAACACTTGCTATAGCCATAAAAGAGTGTGTTCTGCCTGGAGTAGCGGATATATTATAGTTAGTACGGCATGCTCGAGGAATGTAACGATATAGTAATTTAATGACCCACTTGTAATTTAGAGACAAGAAAAATCGATAGTAGGAAAGGAAGCAAGGGAATGTACTTTACATAGTGTATGTGTGTAATATTTACTCATAACATAAGAGACTAGGGAAGGTAATGCCAATACTTTTGTTAAATAATGCAAACAATGCATTCTACACCGAACTACACATTATTAGCTTCAGGTACTACTAAAAGTAATCGAAAGTTTGAAAAAAACCTCAAAGAATGTCGACAGTTTTTACAAAGTTCCTCTTAATTGCAATATTCTCCCAAACTTCCTTTGCCAAATAAAGAATTCCCTTTTCCCCAATATTAATCAATTTAGGTTTCCACCTTACGAACCTCAGTTCGTGTGGTGCACGAAAGCATTTCTCTAGCCTACAACAATACACTGTATTATATCGTTGTGTAAACAGAAGAGAAATGCACGTTAATCTAAATAGCAGTGTGATGTACGTCTATTGCATAGAGACTGATATCGTAGACAAGCTAATGTGCGACTTTTTACGCTGCCTCGAGCAAAATGAGCCAGGCAGACTCGCTCGACTATACTATTCTACCACATCAAAGATTATCAAGTCAGAAATAGGAGTTATATTTTCTATCGTGTATGTTTAGCCAATCTTCCAATATCAAGTCTACATCGATAACTATAAATGTAGGAGTAGTTTACCACTATTTAGCTCCGAGTATTAAAGAGCGTGAACTTTTCCTGCCGTCCTACACACAATATAAATATATTAGCTAGCTCACTTGCCTGTCATGTGTACAGCAGTATTCTTATATAGTTTACAAAATGATATATAATGCATATACATTAGTTAGTGTGTCGACTTACCTTTATTTTACTGTTTAGCCCGATGCTATTATGTTATGTACACAGAGAGAGAGAATACTATAGGAAATGAATGTTCCCTCGCTACTCACTCTAAAGTACAGTACATTAGACGCATTTATATAAATGTCTCTAGCCGAAGGAATGCTGGTGGCATAATAACCGCTCTGCATGCAATGCAATCGTTGGTTACATTCGCCGTACTTTCTTTGAATTTACGTCTGGTTGACCAAAGTATCAACTGTGCTTTGCTAACATCCTGAATTCACAAGTCTATGCTCCTTTTTACTAAATCCAAGCACTACAATCAGTTACATTAAGCAGTACATCTGACTATGACATGACCAGGTCCGCCACAACACACAAACTGCGATATACACGCCTTTATATTCATGACTTTCACCAGACCACACCACATTTCAAGCTGAATGGAGACCTGATTTGATTTAACTTGATTTTCCTGGCCCACTAAATCAGGTCTATTTCGAGTCTACTAATGCAGCATGGAAAATATGCACAACAAATGAAGGAGTGTGTAGGTAGGCATCGCAAAAACAACGCAAGGCAATCACAGAATTAATAAAAATTGCTCGAAAAATGTGCAAGTAATGAATTTATTCGGGACTCATTAGACGCTGTGCTCACGCTTTTCAAACGACTGAGTCCCTGAGCTAATATTAGCCGATGAATGCCTAATGAATACGTTTGTGAGCCAGGCAATTTATTTCTGTATTGTTGATTGTGAGAAAGAGAGCAAAGGTTACGCTAGTTATTTCCTCAAATGTTTCACATACTTATCTAATCCCTAATTTCACAAATATGTGGCTACATGCTACACAAAGCATCCCTCACAGTACAACGAATTTCTCTGAATCGGGTTGAACATACCCGTTAATAGAGCTACACGTGTAATTGTATTCATATTCTAATAGTCCAATGCATTTATCATCGAATACTACGCATTCATCTGTGCATACAATTCCTTCCGACGAGTGAGCAAACCATTACACAATATTCTCACTACTAATGGAGCTCCCTATGCTAATACAGCAGTATGAGTCTAGTAGTTTCATTTCTATCAGATTTTTTACAAATCGAACCAAGAGTGCATTTTTTGTGTGTAATGCACAGAGAATAAACTGAGTGTAATTATATACACAGAAAAGGATACCCTTAGTATAAAACACTCTGGTAAATAGAAACTTAAAAGTGGAAAACTCAGGGCCACACCAAAGCAGTGTCTGGACGGGACAGTAAATTAAGTATTTCTACTCCAAGTACCTACTCTATAGCCTTGGTGTACACATACATATTATTAGTACATATAAGTTATGCATATAGCAGTATGAACCCGGGTGGTTGTGTATAGCGTGGTAAAAAGGCTCGGAAGGTGGGTTATGTCGGTCCAGATATTAAATGCATGAAACTGAAATGAAGGCAAGTAACGTGTGGAGTCGGGGCGAGAGCCGGAATAAAGTAAACTAGAATGCACACTACACTCACACTACACACAAGTTTGTAATGTGTATAGAAAGCAGAGTAAGTATCCATCAATCCAGTGAGGCAAGAGGCAAGTCTAACCAGGATACGTTTATTATGTATTTATGTATAGAGCAAATGACTATAATGTCTGGTCTATATAGACTTTGATAAAAGCGACGAGTGTAGTACGAGGAGGTTTTGCAATCCATCGGTCCGCTCCACTCCACTTCATACAAAATTCAGTGCCATATGCCTTTCAGCCCATTTCCCAATTCATTAATCAAACAGCCAAGTCATTATTTCACGTCTTTCAAATTCGACATCTCGAACCATGTACTAGACATGCTAAACCTTGTCTGCACTACATATACTCACTACATGCTCACTTACTACTAAACTACCTTGTATTTTCAATGAAAGAGTTAGAGCTCAGCATAATATTCCTAATCGCAAGCACTGCTCCGTCCTACTATACAATCCCACTAACTAACTACGTAGCTAACCCGAGTAAGTAAAGTAGGCAGTCAAGTGAAACTACAGACACTCACTCTTTAACATATGTGCATATCGACCCTATATACATAACATATACACTTTAGCTTTTACCGCTCCTCCGCTATCTCAACTTGTAAGTAGTAATAGCAGTCCTTTACGAGCACATAAAGAGTTAGGCCAGCCAAATAGAACACAGACAGAGAGATAGATCCGCCAGGATTTACTTCCTAAATATGCAACTAATTTTCTGACATTCTCTCTTCCGTCCTCTCCTGCACTAACCAAATTACATAATATCTATACAGCACACATAAATATTCTATATCCGTGCGTGTGTATCTCCATCATTAATGGAATGTTAGTTTTAGCAGATACTAAGAGCAAATCTTACTTAAAATTTAATTATTCAACATAAGTATTCTACACTAATTTCGATTTTCTGTCTCCACCAAGGCATTGGGGGATTTGAATTGCTTAAATCCACAATGTTAACGAACAGAAACCCCACCCATACTAATACATATGTCATAATAATCTATATGGAAAGATGATCGTTATTTTGAGTTCATTGTATGCTGATTAGGAAAGTACAGGTCAAGAGCTGTTGGCTACAAGTATATTGGATTAATTCACTGTTTAAAGTTATATATAGCTTTGTGTGAGCATGCTGGTTAGGTAAGTTTGCTTTTGGAATTAACTTCCCCTTTTAAATGGAAAGACGACAGGCTCGACTAAGATGATAGAGTACATGGAGAACTAAGTTGGGTAACTAAACAAGATATAAGAGAATTTGATGGTAGAGGGAGTAAAGTAAATAGCTAAAGCTAACTACGAGTACATAGGTAAGTAGATAGGTACACAACTAATAATACATCAGTATAGTACTTAAGCATAGGCCAAAAGAGTCAAACGAGACTCCGTCCCATCTCTCTCCGTATTTCAAGTTAAGTTGACTTGACTTGCCTTGACTAAGTTAAGTTCATGTTATCGCATCTTTAACCCGAAAATGACAGGCAAATTCATTTTTCAAATTTAAAACTCCAACTTTGAGTCATTAGTCGAAATTATCTGCTCTGTGGACCCATATGGTGCAACAATTACCACCCACGGCTCCTCAATTCTTCAGCCAGTCGAATGCATGAACGGAGATGGAGAACAAGAAGCAGAGGCCAAGACACGAGTGAGTCAAACTTGTATCTAAAATCTACCTAGCTATTAGTTATTACATGCTGACTTAGTATATACCGACAGACAAAAGTAATTCAGAGAAGGAACGCAAGACAGAGAATCAGGGAATCAAGAAGTTAACTTAAGGTATGCATTTGTTTGCAGGCAATAAAAGAAAATTTAACTCTGCTAATGTTCACTATCTGGAGTTTGCAGCATCCTAAGTATATTAGTTTAACATATTGTTTCATAACCTATTAGGATCCTATATTAGTTGTGTTTATACAGATATGGTATGTAAGTTTCTAATGCATCCTACCCAACCATATACGTCCTACATCTCTGACCACCTCCACACGGGAGGATTCTTCCAATTCTAACGATAAGTCAAGACAAGGGAGGCAGCCATGTATAAATCCATTTGTTCAAGACAAGGAAATGAGGAGATAGACGAAATGAAGATGAGAATTCTTCCCATTAACATTAGTACAGAGCTATTACATAGTTTCCTTCCACTCTTGCATTTGAGTCATAGATGAAATTGCAACGCAGAAACTTGGGCGCTGAAACTATTAGCAAATATCTACACTGTCTTTATACCGCATTACACCAGCAAGTTCAACAATTACATACCTAGGAGGATATAGTTCCATAACTAATAACTGTACATAAATGTCTATAGCATTATAGTAAATATCGTCTGGAGATTCGTAGGAAATAATATTAGTGTTTCTACACGGGTCTAGAAATGGAGAAGGAGGCTAAGTTTTGTTATACTTTCGACTGTCTAAGAATATCACCTAAATCTAACTACTTATGTAACATTATAGTGGGAGTGTAGTAAGACGTTGTCTTGGTCATAGTTGAATTGACTTGGTGTGGGACTTTTGCTTGCGTAGTGAGTAAAAGCTTCCATGTATGGTGCCGGTGCATGCTATGCTAGCCAAGAGGGAAACTTTTTATCAAAGAGAAGGCGCAATAATATTTTATGCCTTTGGGGACTGTAGAAGTGAAAGAGCAATCCAAAGATAGTGCAAATATCCCAAGAAATATTTCTCCAGCTAGGGCAGGCAAGAGAAAAGTAGAGAAGTACAAACAGTAATTCTGCCCTTTTCTATTACTATCATTCCCTCTATCTGTGCAAGTCCTGCAAGTGCAACTAACAATGAAGAATATGTCCTATACACACAACTTATATACAAACTATATTTTTCTTTATTCTCTCTGTGTAATCCATTGAAAGCATGAATTGGAGCCAGTAGAGAGAATGTAGAGTGCATAGGCTTATATATCTAATCAAAACATCTTTCCTTATGGAAAGTAAACTATTTCCTTATGTATTGACTGTGGAGGTTGAAAAACTGTTCTGTATTTGAAAGAATATGCAATAGTTATTTACTGTACAATGTCTGCCGTGGATGGAAATACGATAATAACGAAGCACATCACACCACCACATAGCAATACAGATATTATCTTATAAACTACGATTACTTGACTCTATACATTGTGTGCTATATGGGGAGTAGCACATAAAAAGTTAAAAAATATACATTAGAGTGTCCTGTATCCTTGTGGAAAGAGCTAAGTAAAATAAAGGATGTATTTGCTACCTTCTAGGTTTACTACAAAACAAGATTACCTAAATATAGAGAGTATAGTAGATGTAATGCAATGTGACTGGACTGGTTAGCTTGACTCTGTGATATTACGTGGGTTTCCTTCTAATGCAAGTTTTCGTTTCTTCTTTCGCTGTGATCTTTGAGCTAACTTACTTATGACGTGGGCTAAGGCAAGTGGAGTCGAGTAACATAGCTTCCTCAGTTAGTCAACTCCGTCCGACTTTCTCCCCGCGAACTTTCTCCTTATCCGCTTTCCTTCCTTCCTCTCAACCAGGGACAAGAAGTAATGAAACACAGAAAACAATAAGATGGAGCTCTGGATAAAACTCCCAAACGGACTACTCCTTGTCTGGCCGGACTTTTTCCCTATCTCTCCTACGTAAATTACTCTGAACTCTGACTGCGGTGGTGGATGTAGAGACTAAGTACACGGAACAGACATTCCTTTCTTCGGAGGATGTAATGGAGAGACTTTCTCGTGCGTTCTACTTCCTACCTACATGTGTATGCATGCTTCTATTACAGCCTCTTTCCGTGTTCCTCTATTGTGCTATTATAATACACAAACTTGTACTCTAACTAGCCATATCACTCCTGAAATTACACAAATACTGTATTTTCTAGCAATATTATTTTCCTTGTCTAGTTATAACATTACAGTTACTTTTATTTTCTCACTCAATCTCCGTGTTTTCCTTTAACTCTGATATATACCTTATAGGCAGATGCATAAGTGTTGTTCTTTATTTTTCTCTATGCATACAGCTTTTGTAGAGCAAACAAATGTACATGGCTCTTTTAATGTTTCATGCTATGCTGACATAAAAGAATTTTAAGGTAGAAGAATCCTATTACTCTATCCACATGTGTAAACTAGTGTAGAGTGAAAGAAAAAAAGGTAAGAAAAACATTCTAGTAGTACGACTACATTTCCTATTGCCTCCGTTAACAACTGCAGTTACATAAGTTATAGAAAAAAGAGTGCTGGTGATCAAACAAAAGGGGAATGTCGCGTCACACTCAGCTCTGCTAGGATAAACGGAGTTTTTAGTAGTAATCGCAAAGTGGAGTCGGATTCACAGGCATGCGATCCTCTGCCACAAAGCGAGCAAAGGTACTAACCCGGGTAAAACAGGAAAAGTCCTTTACTCCCTGTAGTATAAATTAAAAAGAAGCGAAAAGACACTTGCATAGATAACTATAGCTCTGACTATAATTTCTCCTCTACCTGTAATAGTGTCTATAGGGTTGCATTGAGCATTTCATGTCTCACAATCACGAGTGGAACTATTTACGTAGGTGAACTCTCTTAAGCACTATTACTCTTTTGTGAGGGAGTAGGATGTGAAAAAGTAATAGAGTAAGTAAACTCTTAGTGCGTTATATATTTATAGGGACTGTTACAAAAGCACAAATAATGGAATATCTTCCAGTTCCCCCACTTCACATCAAATCCCTGACAGAAAAGGGAAAAATAGGAAAAACAAAACAAGATGATTCTTGTAACAAGCTCATTCTGCTTTTTTTCAGACACTTGTCTTCCCTTGTAAATATTCCTATGTTTTCTTTAACAGTCTCTTTTATTAGATCCACTTCTATAGACCTATACATACAAGATCTACATCTCTATGCACTCCCAACTGCTATTACATGTATTGACACACCAAATATTTTACGATAACAGTAAATGTCGAATGGAGAAACAAGGTAATAATATATATAGGTGTCTATTATTTTCTCCACTTTTTGTTTCGCCCTATTTCTGATTGTTGTTCCTAATTCATATCTGACTGCATAAAAGAGGAAAGTATACGCGGAGAAATGTCAAAAGGTGACAAGTGACAAGACAGATATGAGCTCTATCACGAACAGATCCAGATAAGAGACGCCATGACTCGAATCACGATGTCTGGGAAACTGGAAAAATGAAGTAGCCTTTTAAAACTCTTGCCGAGCAAAGTAAATCAGTCTATCAACTTAAGGATCCGTAGAGACTCACAAATATTATTTACTATATCTGTCCCTAGATATACCCACCTTCATCCAATCCTGTCAATTCAATAACGAATCCGACTTCCCTCATTTTCACTTGTAAATTCACTTTATTATAAATCTCTATAGCTCTTTCTCAAACTCACTTGGCTTAAGTATAAGCTCTATCTACCTTTGAATCTCTAACAATCTCTTTACATGACAACTGGTCTGTTTCACTTCAAACGCATACATCCTAGAGACAGCAGCCGTCCTGCTTTATTTACTTACGACTGTGTACATAGTCTGTCTATCAAACATTTACTTACGTCACTATACTTAGCATTAACTTTACATACACTTGTCAAAATTACCGACATTATGACTATAGTGTCTGTATTTGCTAGTATTTCCTTCAGCGGTTGACCTACCTGAAAAGTTATACTTATACTACAACTTATAAAATATATTTACTAATGCCACCAAATAATGTGCAATCATTTCTGATCTAATTTGATAGCATATCAAAGAAACAGAAAACCTGTAATCATTGTAGATTCATGTAGACAAAAATGGGGTTTCAAAAATTCTACCAGCGGTAGGGAAACCTTTTTAAAACATTAAAGAAACCTAATAGGTATTTTAAGCTTATCCTATATCTGATAGATTACCCTTAACACTTCCACTAGTTTCCATACCCAAACTACCCTCTGAAAGCATGCAATTGATGAAAACTGCACGTTTACAGGTGGATATAGTGTTTTGTAATGTATTATTGCAATCTAGTGTAG
>JABASH010001471.1:0-25931 GCA_019776445.1 Tomocerus maximus | reverse complement strand
AGCTCCCAGAACATTATGTGACTTATTTACTAAATAAAACCTGACTTGTTGACAAAAAGGGTGACAGGTGTTGGCAATTAGTCTTTTTGGTAGATTTTTCCCTGTTGGGTTTTAGGTGTTGGCAATTTGGGGGTAAACCGATCAAAGTCATTTCTAGAAAAGTTTTTAATGACCTTAAAATACTGGTATATTTCCTACTAGCCTCCGGCAACCCCATAACGTATGTGACAGTTAAGTTTGTATAAGGAAAGGAAAAATAAAGTATTATGTAAGTATTATGTAAGTATTATATAAGTATTATGTAAGTATTATATAAGTATTATATAAGTATTATATAAGTATTATGTAAGTATTATATAAGTATTATGTAAGTATTATGTAATTATTATTTAAGTGGTGTACTGATACTGATTCTAAGAAAAGAATGATTCATTTTCTCCAATTAGGCCGTATCCATTGTCTTATACATTAATTTTTCCAAGAAAGTAGCTAATGGTTAATCAAACACACCTTAATAATCCGGCAACTACTATTTTCCTACTCTATTGTCCAATATAAAGCATCTTATAACTTCAAAAACATATAGCTGAGAATATTAATCATCACTTATCACTTATTACATAGCTTACCATAATGTCACCAGCATAATTGTACTTCAATCGTTTTTTCTTTCAAACTTTGTCATTGTTACTTCCCTTTCACTGCTTTCAGCATATTTTATCTTGAATGTTGCTCAGTTGTTAGATTATTTACTAGTAACTTTCATTTGCCAAGAAATTGTCATTCCGTGAAGGAAATGTTATGTCGCGTTTCATCCCTCATACACAGAGTGAATACAAAATTAGTTTGTACCTATTAGATATTTCAAAGAATTTAATTTTTACCTGATTTTAAGTATTAAATACATCTAGATTACGACTCAATTCCGTTTCGATACATGATCATGATCACATCATACTCACACTCACAAATATGCTGAATTTGCAGTGGACGTGTAACCAAGTTGGAGTTATTGTAAAGATGCTTCGAGAAACTTGACTCATGGCATTGGCTTTAAAATGACATGATTGGCCCACATGATTTCTTTAGGGAGAACTGAGATTATTGGGTATAAATGATTTCGCTCGCATAACTAGCTAGAGTTCGGACATTCGGACGCTATCTCACAATTTTCTACCATATTTTTCATTTTGGTATATCTTATGAAAAAGACTTTCACAATCATCATCTGCGTATATCCTTTGACATTTCAGTACATTACTTACATCAGCATCAGCAATCACTACATTTCAAGCCTGAAATGATCATGGCACAAATAACATAAAGCTGGATACCTTGCGTATAAATATTGTCATCCATACTGCTGGAATCAGTATAGTATTGTTGCAAAATCTAAGGAACAGAATTAAATCTGTTTGGCATTGGCGGTTCGGTTGCATTTCATACGATAAGATTACATTGCCAACATTGAACTTTAGTTCTCGAGTTACTCTAGAAAATAAATCCCAAACATTACACTGAGTTACATAAGAGAAGTAATTCTGTGACAGTATTTCCTTCTGTAATTCTTTCTCTTCAGATGTTGTTCCTCCTGCAGCTAACTGTGAATATAATCTCATTTTATGCTATATGAATGTCAAATGTCGGAGGAGTACTATTAGTAAGGGCATAATTATTAGTATTTACTTGTAATTTGCATGTACCTAAATAAATAATCGACTACTGAATTTTGTACTAAATTCTTAGTACATAAATTATAATAGTTCCGTAATAAAAGTTAATTAATGAATTACTTAGCTGAGTGTGAGACAGCAGCAAACTACATATCGGATGTCTGTGTAGCTATAATATAGCGTAGTGTGATAAGTGACAACATCTGAAGAGAAAACTTGACGGAGGGAAATACTGCTGCAGAATAAATACTGGCGTGTTAATGTTAACTACTATACGCTTATTGTTACATCCGCCCCCTAAAGCCTCTCGCACAATTCTTAACTTATTAGGCTTTAGGCTATAGATGTCCCATTTCCATTCGTTTTGAGAAATGTAAGAAACATTTTTGCCTTGCACTCTGTATACATTTTAAATGTAGGAATGATTTGAGTGTATAGGCATCTTTCATGCCAAAAGAACGGAGTGAGGTGCCAAGGGCTAAAGTGAAAAGTATTTGTTGTATATTATACTTATGGGAGTGTAAGTAGCCGTCGTTATCAATAAAAAAGGGTAAGCATCTCTACATTCTTTACTCTTTTGTACATACTTTCTCAAGATAAGCTTCTAAAAGCTTTACAAGTAGTACACTGAGACTATTTATATGCATATCTTTTCAACGACTGCAAAAAGAGCGGAGGAGGAAAACCGATCTGCAAGTGCAATATCTTGGAATTGGTTTTATTCAAATCTTCCAACTTTCTTTCGTTCCATGCAATCCGTACAGTCACATCTCAAAGTCTTGTGTAGAGATAGCGAGTCTCATACAATACATAGTTTTCTCAGCAGAAAATACTAATCTGTAATGAACTCTTTGGCTACTTGCAGTTACTTTGCATACTCAGGTACTTTTAGTCTGAAATGGCAACGTAATATACGAATGTATGAATCTGGCTTACTTATATGGCAGAGACGAGGCAAAATGTGCTCCAATTTACTGATACCCTCATATTTAACACATATGCATCTTCAAAATGTTTTAAGAAAGTAATTTCTGTTTTACTATTCTTTCCATGTCTCCTCCAACCCCAAATATTTCTTGCCTAATGATGTGCGAAGGCATACTACTAAAAGTAAAGCTGTACATTCAAGCATGGGGAAAAGATAGACAGAAAATAGCAAATAGGGCTTGAAATTCAAAAGTTAAATCTTCAAATCAATTTCTAAGTTTGTACCAAATGATTTCAGTATAAATTCCTATCACTTTAGTTATACAAATAAATTTAGACTTCAACTCATGTCTAATGCAGCCCATAACTTGGTCTAATGCTCCATGCACTTAACTGCAGATGCTGCAAGAAGGAAAATCCTTGCACATTTTCACTCTACATATGAAACTCCATTAAAATGCTTAACAGATTTACAATTCTCATCATAAATCCAATTCAGTAACGACTCTACTTCTAATTTCATTTCTTCAGAAAAAAAATCCAGAAATAAATGTCCATTTTCAATTCGAAATTCGAACTGTAAAGTTAGATAAAAGCTAATACAGGGGTCAATATTTCGGAAACCATTGTATCAATAGTAGGTATATCTTCCTGTTTTATTTTGAGTAATTGTAGATCTATTGTACATTAATATGAGTAACACGATAACAAAGATAGAAGATTTATGCCGGGGTTGCCCCTTCATACTTAGATGATTTATATGCAAACACGCAGGTAATTTTTATAATAACTCAGAAATTAGGACTGCATCACCCTGTAACTTAACCTTACGCAATATTTTGTATGACACTGCTGGGCGGGTTGATTTTGGTGTGTTTTGCATTAGCGAATCACCAGTAGCACTTATGTAGTTAGATGTACAGCAAGAGTTACGAAGTGTTTACTATAATGCATGCAGCGATCTTTGTTACATTTTGTCGTACTATTCGCTATCCTACCCTATGCACTGATATATTGACTTTAACTATAACTTTCCAGTACACAATGAATTCAATATTGCGCAAGAAATTAGCTTCTTTGGATTAGTTTCACTTGAAGAAATCTCTTATCTTTTCATGGCCCTTTTGTGTACATTCCCTACTATTTAGTATATGTTTACCAACATCGAATTCAGTTAAATACAATTGCCTATTCATACTCCTTTATAGCGTCTCCATCTTCTAAGATTAGAAAGTTTACTTATAAATACATCTTGAAGATGTTTGTGTATATACCGTAATTTCCCCTGAATCGGGACAAATTCGCTCTTTTTAATTACATTTTTCGAAATATCATTTAAATAACTAACAATTTTAATCTTTTCTTTTCGAAAAGTGCTTTAGGGGAAAATTGCTTAAATCGGGACACATTTATAATATTCTCATAATTCAAAAGGATATACTGGTCCCCGTCTGGTGCCATAAGCGTCTCAATGAGTAAACGGACCATACCTACCGTTTTAGAAAACCAACATTTTTTATAACAAAATCTGTAATTTCATTAATTTTTTTTATCAATTATCACGAATCATTACATATCTGATGGAGTTAGATATTCTGACTCAAACTTACAATTACTTGTAAGGAAGAGGAGTAGATGATGTGACGATGATGAATTTTCAATTGAAATTTTGATAGAAATTGCTGTGCCGTAAAAGTTTTTTCGAAAAAAGGACAGCCAAACGACGGTCGAGTTCATGTCACAATATAGCAAATGATGTGTCATATAAAAATGAAATAAGACCGACATAGTAAGCTGTAGACTATAAATAATTTGCTATTATTATAACTAAGCCAGGATAATAATAAACATTTTCAAAAAAAGCGTTGTTCCGATTTTGGGGAAATTACGGTACATGTTACATAAATACAAATGTAATTACCTAATCTAGGTTACTGGCATGGCATTATGTTGCAATACTTTCTTATGGACGTTATATAAAGTGCACATTCACAGAGCACTTCCAGTTTGTTGTATTATTAAATGTACTCGATTCTATCCGCTACATTTAACGAGATTTGTGAAGCCTTGTACCTTATACGATACCCTACATGCAAGCAACAATTATTACGTTTTCAACTGCAAATAGAAATACTGGACACTGCTAACTCATCTCCGTTGCTTAAAGCCTTAATCATGTGCTACTATGATAGTTTATTTGCAACACAGATGCATAATAATTACGTATAATGTATCCAGTAAAACATTTCTCTGATTTATTAATAGTCTTTAGTCGTGACACAGTTTATTAAACAATTATTCATTGTTTAAAACACAGAGATCTAGACTTTCCTAATAGATTAACGTATCAATACTTATTCATAAACAGCAATCAGGAACCTACTACATTACAACTATTAACAATTTGTGAAATACACTAAACTTTTTTGGACCGCCATCGATAAACAACGGAATTATTCAAGCATTCTTAAAACAAAATCCTTACCAAAATCATGTAAGATGTTCTTTCAAAATTTTGATGTAATTGAACACATTTTTCTTCCTTTAAATACAAGAAAGGCTGAGAAGATGGAATAACTGAGAGTGAAAATTCCGCAAGATATTTTATGGAGCCAATAGGAGCAAATTTTGTCTCCGAAGGGGACTTGATTGCCAAAGGAAGATCCAAAGTGGGAAACATATCTGCAAAACGATCCTGAATTTTTCATGCGAGTCATTTGAAATGTTTGTCGCAAAACTTGCTGACCGATCTCAAATTTGTGATACATAATTTCGTCCATTGTGCGGTAGACTCCCTGGTCCTTAGGCATGATACTTAGCAAGAGATAAATGGCACAAAAAGCTGCAACCATGGAGGAAATACAATTAGTAATTAGCAAGAATAAGATCGAATTACGGTACTTGGTTTTGGACAATGTTGACAGAGTCAGGAAGATGAGTGTTTCAAACACACAGATGAGTAGACCATAAAAAGTTAAGGAGCTCATTTGTAAACTATCGTTTAAAAACGGTTTTACACTCTGTGTGAAAATATTTGAGTCCCAAAGAGGTATTTCGAAATTATAGTGCACTTTCCGGTTCTCAAGACCGAGTGTAAGCTCGTGGAAGACGACGTTTTTCCATAATTCATCTTGATTCTTTGTGAGCCTTGCTAAATAAATGGCAAACCAGGCGTTTAATTGAGCGTAGACCTGGAGGAGAAAAAACCCCACGGGTAATTTCCCAAAATTCATTGTCTTAGATTTCCTTTGAAGTTTATGTTGTGTTCTGTTTATTACATCTCACGAAGAAAGATAAGAGTGGAGAACCTCTCTTCTAGCTTGTTTTATCTGGAAAAGGGATTTATAAAGAAGATTAGCCGGTTGCTATGTACTTACATATACTATGACATCTACACTTTCACAGTAAAACCGACTGGAGAGTTTCATTACCATTCTATCATATCCGACACTTTCCCTGCAATCCGAAGGAATTTCACTCTAATCTGTGATGTATGAACTTTTTTCCATGCGTTATGTCTCATTTCAAAATTCCACGAACAAATGGAATGCTGCAGTTTCCGCCGATGACTACAAAATTATGTTGTACGGCCAAAGTGCAGCAAAAGTGACAGGACAGTGACAGTTCAATAATAGCTCCTCTCACATTTAGTCAGAATTCGTTATTGGTTTCCAAATATGCATGAATTATGAGAATCGAAATACGATGAGAATTATTATTAGAGAATAATGACAAGTCCTTGACTATGTCAAATGCAAATGACAGGTTCATTAAAACTTTTTCGACAGAAAGAAATAGAACACGAAGGAAGGGGAACTCATTTACGCAGATTTTTTTCAGAGTTCAACTTTCATCTTTTCTTTACCCATACTTAATGTTAAATGTTACACATTAGACACCCAGGGGTGGTGAAACCCAATAAGATGTGTGACATATTCTTAAGAGAAGTTTCTCTAAATCTCAGTCTCATGCTCCATTATTGAATAAAATTCTTTTTTCTTTGCCCTTTATAATTTTCATCAGGCTAGTCTTTGGAACATGTAAATCGGCTACTACATCGTTATTGAATGGCATAACGCTTTAGTTTTCTTTCTAACACTAGAGGCTCTTTCTTCAACAAATTCATAGACTTTCTCCAACAAAACACTTTCAGCCACTACTCTCCAATAAGTACTAAACGACCATTTTTATTTACACATCTGAACATTTCTCATCCATCATATAATAATACTCTTGATTTACTTTAAAAATATCTAAATAATAGTTTTCCTTGTATGATTTACTATTTATAAATGTATATTGTAAATGGGAAGGTGTATGATTTACTATTTATATATGTATATTGTAAATGGGAAGGGCTATGAATTGACCATAGTAAGTTCTCAATTCACCTATCGCTAAAATTTCATATTGGGCACCGATTAATATCATACTATTACAAAAAGCCTTTTTATGAGCTCTCTTCTCAAGGAAAGCGTAAATCAAATCATACGTTACACTTAACACAGTAATGGCAAAATAAAATAATTACCTAAGACAAGTAGATGTATGTATGTTGATTGATAAACTGGAGACACATTAGTCTAGATTCTACAGATAGATGTCTGCATAGTTTATGTTTGACTAATAACTTTTCAAAACACTTTTATTCCCAAATCTAGAAAGTATATTTTGGGAGAAGTGAAAACTAGTTTCTAGCAATTGAAATGAAATAATTAATTATAAAATAGACTAGGTATTATTACTAGCAACATAACATAGACAAATCAGTGTCTAATATCCGTGATTTGACTGTATATGTTTCAATACATTGCGGCCCTAGAAATATTTTTGATTTGCATTGTCTAGAATATCTAGCAACATTTCTGTTCAGAGATTGAGGTAATTATAGAAACTTCATTCTACATTTGCAAATACAATACGTGTACACGGGACACGGAGTCAGATGCAATCATGCTAGATGCAAGTCTTTAATATTCACAGAACTGAGAATAACGGAAAACAATAGGATTGGCAACAATTGCGAGTTGCGTCTAATTAACAAAAACCGTCCAATTCAATGGCATATGTTATTGGTACCTGTGATTTTAGGCCACGCTGCTGTAATTCAATTGTAATCGACCTAATTGAGTCTCCAAATGATGTTCTTTCAGCATAGTATTTAGTTTTCTCCCTTTCAACAGCAATGAATGACAGAACATTTATTATCCAAGGTCTTCTATACATTGGACATCATAATCATTAGTCCATTCATGGTTGTTTCATTGTTTCGTTTACCAGTGGAGTGGAGAAGCAATATAATATTATTATTCCATTGTGTATTATACAATAGCTAAACATCCGAATTTCACTTTTCTCAACCTCATTTCCCGATGTAATCTTTCTTCATTATAAGTTCAATTATGTAATGGCCATTTATTATGAAAAGGGTAGACATCAGAAATCAAGCCTTTTTGGTTTACTTCAGTTTTAAATACATTTATGTGCCATGTCGTTTCTTCTTTTGTCTTGTTACATGCTACATGATGATGCTGGCGAATGCACTTAGATTTAATTCACCGTGTGCAGTGTGCACACACATTCTCTGTGTTCTACTGCAACTGGTTGGCATCATGTTACAGTTCCGCATACCTATTTCCTCAGGCGAGAGATAATATCAGAATAATTCCCAACTAACCATGATGTAATATGAATACCTGCCAAATAACATTTTGCTATAATGACTATACTTACCAGTACATACTGGTACTATATAGCTGCTTGTAGTACTTCACAGAGATACAATATAAGAAATTACCAAAGAATGCCTACATAACATGAGAAAATATTAAAATATAATACCGAATGTAAAATGAAATGTAAAACTTGCATATAGAGTAGTAAAAAAAAGCTCAAGGAAGGATAAAGCATCATTACACAGGGCCTAGAGTAGTAAGACACTACACAATATACACGAAACAGACAGAACATCACTGAACCGCAAGTGCTCTGAAATAAGCCGCACAGTCTCGTCAAAATCTCTCAGCTTCTCTAGCACAATCGATAAAAAATTAGAATATTGCAAATTGTAATTCAGAAGACATTTCCCCATTCAGTTCTACAATTTGTTCTTAAAATAGGGTTTAGGCAGGCTTTCTAATGTAAAGTGCTCTTCAACCTGCGTATGTGGTTAGTTTGGAAATGGAAACAGCGTAAAAAATGGAAATAAACTCTACGCTTACTGATATGCATGCTGCGAGATTGTACTTTTCAATATCTAAATGACCTACATTTTGGGATGCCCATCGAATTAAATTCTATAAAAAAGTTCAATTACAAACGACTTAAACAATTGAATTTTGCACTAATTCAAGTTGATAACAAAGGCGTTTATGACAATATACGGTTGACCGATAGAATGAACTCTGTAAATGTTCGAGTGAATTTATATACTTTAAGACTTGAAGAGTATATTGTAATACACCTACTAGAAATAGAATGTGGACTTGTCTTGATCGCTTAAGCTCCTGTACTACGTAATATAAACTCCAGGACACTCATACAATGTACATTCCAAGTTCTATGCGTTATAAAATACATCAGCGAGGGCCAGGGAAGCCAAAATACTCAATGAACATTGAAACGCCCTGCAATATCTAAGTAAACGAAAGCAAAGACAAGTCTCGCTCTCAGGCCCAATGTACGATCCCGAACTATATATAACAGAGTTGCACACAGGGCATTCACAGGGCTACACTTTTATAAAAGGAGCAAACAAGAAGCTGGAGACGGGCAGTTAGTATCTGGAATCCGAACAGTAGACAGTAAGTAATCGGACCTTTCTTTATTTACAAAAACCATTAGATCCACATGAAAAAAAAACCTATTACACAGTGCGTGTCGTGAAAGAAAATTTTTCTACACCCAAACTTTCACCAACAGAAAATATACAAATTTCATGGGGAGAAAACCAGTGAGCAAAACCCAAAGTGAACTGTTGCTCTAATACCACATCTCAAACTACCGACTCTGCCCTCAGTTTTTCGAAACGGAGCCTGCATCTCCACATTTTCTGGAATATCAGTCTCAGCCCAGCTTGAAATACAGAATTTGGTTTGTGTGCCCCTGCGGTGTTATTCTTAATATTTATTTATGGCGATCTAGCTGAATATCATAGTACTTATTCCTAGGAAAACGTGAATAAACAAAACCTATAAGTGCCAAAGTACCAACCAGTTACTTACCACGGAATGATCTGCTCCAATTTTCTTATTTCAAGAATGATCGTTGATATGCAAAAGTAGGAACCGTAGAATTGCTTGCAAAATTAATCCAGGAACCCTCCTATAGAAAATGGAAGCGTGAAATTAAACTAATGACTTTTTTGATTTTCTTCAATTTACATTCAGCAGTATTGAGAAATAAAGTTTAACTTTTCTGTTCCTAATTTCACAATAATTTTATTTTAATATCTAAACAAAGAGGAAGCAAGAGGACCACATTTATTACTTTTTTTGGTCAAGTGACACAAACTGGAGCTAAGAATTCGTCGGTGGAAACGAGAAATGACATGAAAGCCTTATGGAGTTTGTGTTTGCTATTTTTCGCTACATTTTTACTCAGATGTAAGTCAAGATTTTATCTATATCTAATTACGCTGTATTCTACTTTCACTGTATCCAATAAAGTATATTGAACTACAATAGTTTAGTATAGATCAGCTAAAAAGTTACGAAACATTATCATTTCAAGATTCTCAATATCTCGACAGCCCTAAAGAGCAATGCTTTCTATTTGCACACCACTTCTGTAGTCATGTAAAAACTAGCCCTTAGCGGCAATATCTTGGAACAATGGCTGGCCAAGAAAACAGTTTGATTTATAATTGGCTTTTATAGGTACTTAGCGTCTGTTGCAAGGATTTCGTTGTTTTCTGCACTGCTAATAAAAGCTAAAACATTTCTGCAAACATAAACCGAGATATTATTATCCTCCTATTATATACTAATCGTTCTCTATTTTTTCATCGTTGGTAAAACGATAGACGATAACGGCAAATGCACCATGCTACGTTGCAAAAATAATGCAAACACACGAAAAATTGCCACTTCAACTGCAAAGTAACCTATGAACTAGCCAAAAGTCAAACTACTAGTTACTCTATACTGATTATTTCTGCTGATCTTTAGCAATTTAATTTTCTATCCAGGATAATGTTCTTTATACATAGTCTTCCTTTTCCCACACAGATTAATAATAATTATTACGAATTTCAATGTTTCTTTCTGAGAAAACTATACAATGTTAGTTAATGATTAATGTATTTGGTAACCTATTTTCTTTGTATTACAGAAATTAATTTGGGTAAATTGAATATATAAAGCGCTGGAGAAATGCACCATATTTTCGAAACATTTTAAAATTACGATTTCGTATTTTCCATGGATGTCACAAAATTTCAGATTACAAAATATTTGAAAATCAAAATTTAACAATAACTTTAAAATGTTTAGAAAATATGGCTCCAGCAGAATAAGAAAATAGGGGTGGAAAACGAAATGAAAATGTGGGTCCAGTAGAATAAGAAAATAGGGGTAGAAAACGAAGTGAAAATGTGTCCTTTTCTTTGTCTAAGGTATTTTTAACACTTATCTTAATGTATTCCAGTAGGTTGTGATTGTACCGGTGAAAACTATGAGAGGAAACTGGTGCGAAAACTTATGGAGGACTATGACACTTCAGTTCGTCCATCCAAGAATGCGACGGAGCCGTTAAATGTCACATTCGGACTGGCACTTACTCAAATTATTGATGTGGTAAGGTTCACTAGAAGATACCTTTTCTGTATAAGCACTTTTCCTTTATGATATTAGACTTTTGTTGTTCACGTGTATGGGTACACTTAAATCTCTGGAATTTACCCGAGCGGAGTGGTTCGGACTTTAAGCTTGTTCTCGCAACTATATACTAAGTATAAGCCATATTGTACACTCACAGAGTTTTAAATTGATCTTTATGGGACAAAAGTCTTTCTCTGGTTTTCCGCTGTGTATTTCATTGGGTAATACCGCAGTTAGTGTGTGAGTTACCTTCTGACATATGGGAATGGCTTTGGCAAACCAAAGAAATTAAATGGGAGAAAGTTTTTGATTAAAAAGAGCAAATGCAGTGAAAGTAGTTTAAACTTAGATATATGTTGAAAACACGGTAGCTTGACAGAAGAAGTAAATAAGTAATACGTTCTTGATTTATAAATTCATAAATATAGCTGGCTTCCTAGGGTTCGTTTTCTGTTCCTTTGCTTGCTCTAAGGTATATAATGTCGAAATACTCAGGTTTCCTAAATTAGATTAGAAAATATAACTGTCAATTCCATAAGCTATATTTTATACATAATATTTATATTAGTGTATACTGCATCATATAATTTCGGAGAATAATAATGAATTCCCCATTTTTCATTTCGGATTTTAAAAATGATGAAATGGATTGCTCTGGATTCGAGGGAGCATCGTAAATCAAACTATGCAATTAGATATTCTCCATCTAAGTAAAATTTATTGCCTTTTGGCTCTCTAACATTATAGAGATTAATTTGAAATCTATACAGAAGAACTTAAGATGTCTATCGATCAAGAGCTCTTTACCGTGAATGAAATAGAGTTAGAAGAAGCGGGCTAGCATTTTGTACTTTGTTTCTTAATAACCTATAACTTGGCTTCGTAATTCCTTCCTAACGGATCTCATCCCATTATCCAACAGTGTTAAAATTACTTTCGCATAACTCATTACAAATACATGAAATTATACTTAATTTGCAATGCCAGAAACGCTTCTTGTGGAAACAACGTGGGTGTGCTTTTCATTTCCTAAGTCAAATTACTGCTATTACCTATACTACCAATACAGACAAAGTTTTTTTCGCATACTAATAGAGTACGATCATGCACTATGGACGAATTATGTATAGATTAGATATATCCTATTACACTACATAACTGGAAGCACATCCTTAATTAGTGGCAGTTAGAAACTTTAGCCATTTCCAAGTTCTTTTTAGGAAAGATAAGAGTTGTACACTATTTTCTTGTACTAAAGTCGTTTCTAAGCACCTATACGTTCTACTTCGTTCAAATGAAAGTCCTGTCTAATACAATTTTCAATTTGTATTCGTAGGTAGCACCCGTACTTATCAGCTTTTCCCTTGTTCTCTTCAAGAATTTCACTAATTAGTGCTATTTGGAACTACTAGACAGCCAATAAATTAAAAAGTATAGACATTGGATTTCATTCATCCACAATAGAGGTCAAGTGATCAATGAAAGCCCTATCTAATTATTTATTTCTTTATACAGCATGACATAATAGTCCCTTTATATAGTAGTACTTTCTCTTTACTGACTCTAAATTATCGCAACTTTCACCACACCTAAATTTCGTTCGCATTGATTAATGCTGGTGAAAGACGGTGAAATGTTTATATGAGGTTAGTATACGAAAAAAGAAAGTACCATGTAAAGTGACTTTTGTGCCATAGAGTAATATTAGGAAGTCAAAATTATTGGTTGTGTTGTATTACAGTAAACATAATCTAAACATAATCTACTGCTATAACTGGATATCAAAGATGAAAATTGACGTTGTTCTTTTGACTACTTTGTAGTCGTTAGGTCATCAAAAGATGGGTAAACATTCTACTTAATCAGAAGGATAAAAGGAATATTTGTCCGAATGATGGATGGTGTAGGTATTAACTCTTGATATGAAAATTGCCTTATTACTTCCATGACCTAGCTTTTGATTCTTACAGATAGAACATTTTTGATCAATTGGAGGGTTTGAAAACTACTTATTTAGATCGTATGACTGTACATGATGGATGTTTCATAAATTAGTCTGGGAATGGGAATGTAGGTTGGCAAGTACCGAACAAATTTTATTTAGCCTTTTATAACATTGAGGATGTTCCAGAGTTGCCATTTGATTTATGGACATCCATCATCTATTACTATAGATAAAAGGTTATTTATATCATGTAGTCAACTAGTCCATAGCATGCATGTAAAGAATTGGCATCTTACTAAATAAAAATATTTCTAAAGTGAGATAGATCAATATATTTACTTATGTTGCGTGCATGATGTTTATAGTACCTACGTATTATTTAATTACATTCACATACAGGTATGTAGAACTTTTGCAAATTATTTTGTCCTGAAAGTCATGATCAGTAGTACCAATATGCCTAAATATTTCTTAATTATCTTTAAATTCGCTTTTTTGAAACACTGCCGGTTACAAGAGATTTGTTCGATGGCTTTTTGAGTGGGACTTCATATAAAACGCTGCATGGATTATATTAGTACAGAATAAGAACCATTCACTAGCATTGACGTATTTAGAGTAGGTAAACAACCGATAATATTAGTGCAGCGTGTGATGCACCAGAGCTAGAACTCATAAAAGCCGTTTGTCCATCCGACCAAAAGACTATTATGGAAATACATGAAAGGAAATGCTACCTGTGTGCAAATCACCTGCATGACAGATTACAGAATGAGCGAAGTATTGAAAAGACCTTATAATTACATCGGATGTAGGCTACTGGCAGAAAAGGCATGCATGGGTGAACATGATCATGCTAATTTCCTAGTCAAACACATAGAGAACTGATTAAAAAAGCGAAATGTAGTTTTTATGTTAAATGTACATCTGTAGTGTGTACTACCATAATGTCATTAGACACGCAATGAATAGCAATTGCAAATCTGATGGGAAAATACAATTTTTTCAAGTACTACCTGCCCTCGTAAATCAGGATCACGATCACACTTACGTAATATAAATATAGACAGTAATTACTTAAGTAAATACTGCAGCAGTAATGCACGAAACGGTAATAAAATTAGAAAATCCTTCTGTTGTAGAACTGTAGGAGAAATGTTTTATGACTTGGTACTTACAGTATGTTGGTACTTACAGTGTGTGCACTGTGCAGTTGGTAGTGATCGCGAGGAAAGTATATATTTACCGTGTGCAATATTTACGAAAATGGAGACCTATACGTAATAATTTTATCACACTAAGAACGTTAACTGCTGTACAGAGAGTAAGGACACAAGAGAAAGCTGGTTGATCATTGCAATAAAACCAGAAGCTAGTTGTGCAAGAGTTGTGAGATGTACAGGCATAGTACACCTGCTACAATTATTGATGAAGGTAAATAAACGTAAAAGTTAATTCTATAATTAACATTTGAAATAGCAGAGCAGGTAGATTGCACATAACAGCATTAAATACACTGATTTCATTTTGTAGGTATCTGGTAGGATTTAGTAGTTTAGTAGCTAGTATTACGTGAGTTTTAGGCGTGTAGCTGCTGTATCAATAGTTATGGGTTGTGCGAACAATAATAAAGTAGAGGCTCGTAAGTAGAAGAAGAGCGGGGAAGAGTGGAATAACAAGTAGCCGGACTCCTGATGCAAAGTAAGCGGCTAAACTAAGCAAAGCATGCAAATTCCTGATTTTACGGTTGTTCGACATATGTCTCCATAAGATAAGCATGAATCACAGCGGGTAATAGTAAAACATTAGCTCAACATTAGCATGCAATGATGATGGATAACAAACAAACTTGTTTCAAAACAAACATCCATCAGTCCCAGACCGACCAGGCTAACATCTCCATGTGTCTATAAGTATTATAAAAGGAGGAAATAAGGAGACACTTGGAGGCTTTAGACAGATTTCATGTGAACATCGGAAACTCGTGTAATAGGTTTTCCTTGATTTCTATATCGTGTTTAGTGTGAATGCAAGTTAGTGAACCGAATTTTCAACGCCTCGCCTTCCAGTCCCTTGCTTATACAATCTAGACACTAACACTTAAGTTAAGTTACACAGCAAAAACGGCAATCGTTTTCTTTACGAAAGTTCTCCCCAACTATCTCTGAACTTAACGAGACGAGACGAAGATATATGGCATGAATAGTCGAAAGTGTCAAAGAACCATTTAAGCTACAACTATAATCAATGATATATACCAAAACCATTAGGTTGTATCAGGCACCAACATGAAAACCAACACGATGTATAAAAAGGAGATTCTTTTACAACCTTGCGCACAATTGCATTCCAAAAAAATAAAGAATTCTACCGTAATTGTTTTCCGACTCAAATACTTCTATCTTCTTTTCCAACTCTTTTCCCTCTAAAGAATTTCAACAGGGCAAACAATTCTTAAGTAAATTTATGGAATTTCTTCTAAGGATTGATGAGAGTGACGAGTTCCTGTGAACGGTTAACCGACTGTGGAAGATTACCTTTCAATTTTACTAACTAGGTTGGTTGCCAAACAAATGGGGAGCAATTTTTTAGCTTAAAGTTTTCTAAATCTTTTTTATGGTTATCTCAGTAGTGTTATTAATACCTATTTGTAATTTATGGCAAGAAAGATCATTTAAGGCAAGAGTAATTGGGGTACTTTGAGAAAAATATCAACACTTTGTCTTTAAGTAGTTGATGAATGATGGATTCTTGTGCAGGGGGATTTTTATACTAAATTAGTTAGATTGTTGTGTTCTTAGTTACTCTTTATCTGTGTTTCATGAAACAGAACAATTGCGGGATTTACGGCAGCTCAAATGTTATCATATCATTTACGATGACTGAAAATGTTATCCCTAATGTAGTATTAGAGAATAAATTTTTCAAAGAGAAATTCAAGGAGATAGAAATAATATAACCTACTTATCTATGGGAATTCTCAACAATGCACATTCCTGAGCGAGACCGAGACGATTCATTTTTCAAGGAGTATGATAAGGCTTTTCAATGGAATGTAGTCCAGTGGGTGGGAGCACCTCCTTGCACTTCGTAATCAATACCATTCCGTCTTTTCTATTGCGTTGATTAATTGAAATCCAAAAAATGACAATTAGATTTTCCTTCAGTTTGCTGCATTTGCGGTCCCATTTAAAAGGATCTGCCACAGGAGCAATAAATCACAAAACTAAAACACAAGGCTTCATAAATCTTCTTTTTCTTCGAGAATTTCTAATGCAGTCAGTTCCGTACTGGAAATAGCGTTTGCATAATATTTCATCGGTATTATACTACTATCTGTATTTACCACTCTCAGAAACCATGGCCCAAGGTGTTTCTCTTCTTTCAATCTTCAGCCACACCGCAATGGATATTTTTTATGCATGCATAATACTAAACTTCCAAGCATGTTACTTCGTTGATTTACAATCTATTGTTAAAATAGACAGCTTCGACTGTAGTCAATCTAATAAGGAAGGAAGCATCCGGGAACTCTGGACTTACTACTTGTATGATACCAATTCTTATATAAATTGTAGGCATAAGCCCTAGCGTATAGCTAATATATTAAACTCATGGAAGCCCTCCACTGAATTTCTCTACCGATTCAAAAAGAAATGAGAAGCATAACATGCGAGATATGCATCGAGCCATTTTCTCATTCCATAATAAGAGCGAAGAAAATTAGATTGTGGTCTTGATGCAAAAGCTATTTAAGTCAATTGCCTTTGTTCGCTCAATCGTAGAAAAGCAAACCGTGAGAAGGAAGATTGCTGGCAAAATATAAATGTGTAACAGCTCAGCATCTGCAGTTCTGTACCTAGTGGCTCATAATCCTCGTCATTTCTCACTGGAATTTCGGAAAACCTAAGAATTTCATAATTTCAATTGACAATGTTCAGATGAAACTATAATTTCTAAATCAGAAATTATAGAAAATGATGAAATGTTGAATTGAGGTGGAAATAAAATTTCTATTTCGCCTTTAATTTTCATGGAATAGTATTTTCCACCTTACTGTTTATTTAGTTCAACTATTATGTTCGCTCTTTAAAACATTGAAATATTATGATGATAGTCTGAGAGACAATTTTTGAAATCTGAACCACGCTGTATGTAGGCTGTTATGTAGATTAGTATAGCGAGATGTGAAGATTAGCTGGTTAATAAAGTGACAGAGTAGTTCAGATATCGCACCCATTTTAACATAGGTTCTATGATTATGTCTTGTGTCTGGCCCAATATCTATAACAGTATTACCTCATCGTATTCACATGGAAAATTAATGGAATGATAATGCATAATTTAGGTAATTCAAAGTGAAATTGGGCACACGCTGCTCACAATGGGCGAAGCAAGATGTGTTGAGTGCTGACTGAAATTTGTCATGGCCAATTGCATCATATTGCATGGTTATTCTTGCGTCTCAGACTTGTAATTCGGTACACATGTATACCATATGCACAATTCTTAACTATAGACATAAGAATTTGGGTGTACGGAAGCAACTGTACGGAAATTGAGGAACATACTTTTACTGGTGTTCAGAAGTATTATAGCAGAGCTCTTGATGTTGATGACAGACGAGCAAGGAAAATTGCTTTCCTGTAGCGATACGTAAAATTACCAACATTTTCGGGACTAGGTTTAAATAATTTTACTAACAGATTGGAAACATTATATTGCCCCAAGATAAAATTATTACTATACATAAATATGTACAGTACATACAGAACTAAGCTTCTGAACAACGTCCCTGCAACAGCATCCAGAAGATATGGGATTATGTGCGGATATGCAAATGAGGATTTTATGAGTATATGCAGTAAGAGAAAGCTCTCATTCTGGAGAAAGTCCAAAATGTAACTAATAGACAGTTGGTAGGCATAACATTAAGAAAACGATTTCTGCATGTGATATTTATGGTGCTTGTAAAATAATTACAAACTATAGGTACCTACATCTAGAACACAAAACTTTAACTGATTTCAGTGCAATTTTTATGTTAACAATCTGGTGACTAAAATTAGAAAATAGGGATACAGCGAAAACTGCCGATGCTTAGGAATAGATATATAGAATAGATATATCTTTCTATTTCTATGATTTCTATGTGCTTAGGGATCTTAATTAACACAGTAATTCAATATATTCCTTATGTTTAATTTATGCATAAATGTACTACACCATTTAATACGTGTGATAATTTATTTTCCTTCCAGGACGAGCGAAACCAAATTCTGACGACCAACTGCTGGCTCAATCAGGTAATTTGTAGTAGTCTACATTAATTTATCGTAAATAGCATGGCATTCAGCGGAGAATAACAGAATTAGTATAATCACGGGCGTTTAATGGTGTTTCACTGCTATAGTGCCAACCAAGTTTGATAGTGCCTAGTGAATGGAAACGTGAATTGTATCTGTATTGTTGGATTTGACAGATGCCTTTTGTGTCTTGCTTTAAAATGAGATACGAATAGTTGAATTTCCATAAGTATGTTAAAGGACTTACAACCAATAAGCTATCCTACTGGGAAATAATAGGAATTTGAAGATATAAATAATCCTCTTTGTATGCTTTTCCTAAGCTGATATATGTATGTCTTGGTGGTTTTGACATCAATCTACTAAATCGGATTAGACTGGGACGAAAGTGAAGTGAAGACAATGGGAACAGACCTCTGTAGGAAAGGCCACGAGGACATCAGCCCCACAATGAGCACTACATCCAAATCGCTCAGGATTCCTCATTTTCTCTCTGTTGGCAAAAGACGCAGAATTCCTTCCTTGTTAGCTAGTAATAACAAATGCTTAGTTCTATAGCTTTTCATTTGCTTTTGCATGGATAATGCAATCCTCCCAAAACATTGTTTGCTTTACTTTATGGTTTGGCTTACGCAAATACACTTCTAAATACAGTCATGCTTGCTAACCATCTCATTTACGTAAAGCTTTAGTGGCTCTGACATTAGGGTTGAATACCTTCCCGCAGTCAGACTTAAGTTGCAATAAATATCACTATTTTTTGCCAGTTTTCACTACAAATTGCATCCTAAGCGGATAATGTTGGTTATCACACAAATCTATTTTTTATGAGTCGTAAAGCCATCTTGACATGATTAAGAACTTTCTCATGAGCGTGCACTGCCATTTTCTCAAAAATGTCATATCTACTTATTTACCTTAGTCCCAGGTGAAAGTCAGCTTCAATCCTCTAATGTTGCAATAACTTTTTGCCTGTGTTACAGAGATAACATATACCTAATCATAAGTAGCTGTGTATCGATAAGTCAGCATTACTTCCGTTGCAACTGTTATTATGCAACACGGCAACACAGATACTCTTTAGATTCTAGTAATAAAATGACAGACAGGGGTACATCTCAGAACATTTCCATAACTGTTTTTGGCAACTTATGCAATAATATCTGGAAAGTTATACCGATTTTCATGAATGAATTCTGAATTTTTCAGCTACAAATGTTAATGGGTAAATTTTTGTTAGCTTTAAATAATAGAAATCTAAGTATAAAGCTATTTCTTCGGTGAATTGTCCTGAAAATAAATATTCTCAAAAAAATGGCTGGAAATGGCAACATGGTGGTAAGAGTTTTTACATTTTCCAGACATTTTAATTTCAACGTGATGTGACGTGACCTATCAACTCGGAACACTTGGCATTCTTATCAAGGTATTGAGAATGGGGCAAGTTTTTGTAGGAGTAGGGAAGAAATATTTCTGTCACATCAATTCGTGTTCGTGCACATTCAAATTCGTGCAGTATTGGGTATGTATTCTTGCGTTGCGACTGCACACAAGGCATAATCCGTATAATCTTTTGAAAGTTGGAATTTCTATTTAGACGACTCTTTTGTCACCTTGTCGCGTACTCTCCTCTTTTTATTTTCATTATTGAACCGTGGTATAGACAAGGCTGTAAGTCTTTAGTACACTGCATTTCGTAGAAACTTACCTACCTACCTGTCCCTTTATGTCTGCTTATCAAAAGACTACCACACATGGAAATTGTGAAAAAGTGTGATACCCTCGTATTTTGTCTCTCCAAAGTACATACCTATTGGAATGACATAATACAGTGTAATGCTTACCGGACCTAAATTGTTGCTGATAAGTATCCATAATATATAAAGTGTAGTTGGTACACAGTGTATACACAGTGTATACTGGTTACGATATCGTTAGAAGACCATTTGGTGGTGGTAGTTCTTTATATCTGTTGAAAATGACTGATTAGAGCGTGAAAAGGGAACGCTTGGGAGAATTTCCAATCTTTTCATGAGAAATCTTGTTCACGACAGGATCCTGTCTTGTCCTCGTTTTCCTTACATGAAAATCATTGGTGTGAGTTGTCGAAGCGGAAGACTATCGAAATGTCTTGCTGGATAGACTAAAAGACGAGTATAGTAGTGGTATAGGTCGATAACTTATTACCTTACTATCTAGAGAAGGTTAATCCTGAGTGAAAGTGTACATTAAAGAAAGTAGACCTAAGATGATCTTCCTTACCCTTTTCTGTCCTCAGAGCTAATTTACCATTGGCATTCAAGAAATATTACTATCTTTTAGTGGTGTGCACTATACAACTGTTCAGTACTTAGCGATACACCAAGACAGTAGCAATGATTAACATGTCTCGTTGTGGTTACCTATAGATAGGTCTGTACAGTTGTGTGGATGGTTGGTTGACTACATGTATATTTTTTGTCATTCTATTTGAGAAGTGTACGAGTTAGGAGAAAGCGCAAAGTGCAGAATGTTGTGGCTGGGTTAATATTTATCCAAGAAATCTCGGTACGTAGTAATAGAAGTTTATTATACCATAAATTCGACAAAGCCCAGTAGCCACCCTAACTTTTACAAGTTGTAGGCAACCTAAAACCGTCAGGAATATAAGTATTGTAACATTGGGCAGTCAATGTTTGCATTTTACAACAGCACACTACTACTATGTTTATGTGCGAGACAGTTTGAATAGGTTCGTTTATATACTGTCTAAAGTAAATATACTTGCATTGAGTGAACATATTTATTTAGTTGTCATTTAAACATTCAGTGCACATAGCTCTCTTTCGCATTCTGCCCATTAGACAAATATTAGTGTCTGTGGTTCAACAAATATCATTGTGAAAATAAATATAGAATGTCTTAGGTTGACCATTTTCAAAGTGTAGTATATAAATAATAATAAAATAGGGCTAGGATGACGGATCCCATGACATGACGCCTGAATACATTCTCTTTAGATTCCTTTCACCGATTTCCGCCATGTTTAAAAGCTTTCACTTCTCATCCTTCCGGAGGATTTATGATTAATAAAGTGAAGCCTTTACGCGCGTCTTAAGATTTCTTTTGGCACGCAGACAGTTTTCCTTGGAATTTTATCCTTTTTCTTTTGAACTTTCTCTATTTCTTATGCTTTCCCTCAACGTAAGTCATATCACATTTCTTTACTGTTCAACATCGTTTACAGACAGCATTTCACTTTCGCTCATCTCCTGGTGTTGACTGTAAATGTGTAATTTATATAAAAACTGACAGGTAATGTGGGATATATATTTAAGTCAAGATGTTTCTCGCCGAGCTTAGACATAACTTTGCCTACATGGTGAAGGGCTTCCTTCGTTTCGGAGATCTCTATCTCATTATAATTTTTCTTTGTGTTTCGTTTCTTATGATTAGTCGTGAAGTAACTATGAATACTCTATAGCTATCTGTATGTGTTCAAAGAATGTACATATCTTTTCACTTTGAGTTTCCCATTTCTTTAATGCATTGACTTCTCTTTATCAAATTAATTTCACGAAGATCCATTTGAAACTCGGATGGAATGTCCTAAACATTATAAATTAGTAACTAGGTATATTAGATCTTGAAGATGCACTATGCCCTCCTCTTTCTCTTTTGACGTATTTAGACTTTTGAACTCTGCTTGAACTTGGATAGATCCTAGATACTCTGTCTTGGGAATCACATAATGATAACTCAGTATTGCATAGTATTCATCCGGATCCCTAATATGATGCGACTTACTTTCCCAAACTTCAACATCTGTTAGCTCAACTTTGTGAAAATAGTTTGCATTTCAACGTTTATTATTCATTCTATCTGTATATGTTCATAGACAAAATTGTCATTTTATAGACACATGTTGACAATAGCTTAAACATCCAAATTTAAAAACTCTTGGCAGTTGAAAAAAGACACATTTTCTCTTTCTGCCATCAAAGTCATCATTTTTCATGGCTATTTATTAGAGCGAAAAAAGAGACAACTCGAGTTGAATAAAATATGGGCAAGTGGTAAAACAGCGTAAGAACTCTCTTCCAAATCCACTCATGCATTACGTATTTAGATTTACCCTTCGTGAGTTTCTTATTTCACTCTCGACATGCACTGTTCGTTTCTATCCTAAATCCACTCAACTATGCCTTTAATATACGCAATTTTGTATACATTTAGGCACTATTTTAAATTGCAGTCTAAATGGAGTACATTTGAAAACATCCTGCGTGATGACGCAATTTGATTTTCTGGTTTTCTGCATAATATTTGATGTCTGTGGTCTTGAATATTCAAATTGTAAAGTACGTAACACATTAATTAAATTTCACGCACACTACCCAGTTATTTCTGTTTCACATTCAGTGTACGCACATATGTGTGTAATCATTCTAACCGAATTAAAGGGTGAAAGAAACTTTTTGCAGACTACTGTCTCAATCAAGATTCTAGTACCTATACATGCCTACACTATTTTAGCATGACTAAAACTTTTTACAAATATGGATTTGCTATACGAATCATAAATATATTGGTCAGTCGTTTGTCGTTTCTTTTATACTCTTCTTCTACGCTGATTCTAGACAGTCCCGAATGTTTTTCTGCCTTGGTAGGTTTAATTTGAGTATATAAATCGTTCATTTACCCCATTAGGAGTTTGACCTTCATGATATCCTCCAGCCACCTTCCAGAAAATAATTAGTACAATATAATCTACTTGTGGCATTGATTGAGACTATAACATGCATAGTGTTAATATTTAATATAAATCATTTTACTAAGATACCTTTGTGATCTTAATCAAGTTCTGTTTATGAGTAGGTATTTAACCATCGAGTACCATGCTGTGTTGATTTAGCTTGATGTGTCACTTAAATCATAAAACTACTTTTATGACATCAAGCACAAATACCACCGCTTCTGGTGTTCTCTGTGATCATATACTACAGTACGTGACAATGATTGATAGAGCATAGCAGATTTGGGAGCATATAAGAGTTTTTTGGTTTGATCTTCCGCTCAGGTACAACATATTCCTGTTATATTTCACTCAAAGAGCTTTCTGTCTCAATTAGTGTCTTAACAAAGGCTTTGCTCAAGGCCTCCCTGGACAAGAGAGACAATTATTGAGTTAAGCCTCGTCTGTGTTTTCTTTTCCTTTGCCGCATGTATGCTTCCCGTTGTATCATATCTTTGAGATAGGAGTATGTGAGTCAAGACGCTATTCTTCGTATCAAATTATCAGTGCTGGAGAATTCTCTACCCAATTTCTTCCTCGTCATTTTCTGCCTGTCTTTTCATTTGGAAATAAGGGGCAGAAAAAACACGAGTCACCTGAAAAGGTTATCTCTATAGCATGCACATAAAGAAAACCTTTTTTGGACTTATTGTTCACTGCTGTGGTAATTATAGGATCAGAAATAGAAAAGGTAGTTATTTAAACTGGATCATACAATATTTGCTGTAAGTCAAAATCCGATTAAATAAAGATTCCTTATTGTCACAGAGTCAGTAAGCCCACGGCCACGGTTGGTTAACGGGCAGTAAAGCGAAAACAAACGAAAAAGGATCAATCTCCCACGTTCACTATCTTCGAGCGTAAGATGTTCACTACTGATGGCTAATTTCCGTTATTTACTCTTGGTGTTCTACCAGCAGCAGCACTCTCAAGCGTGATTACAAAACGCATATATACGTCATTTATCATGTCAATGATACACTATAAATCGTTCCCTGAAAGATATACTCTTGTAATGTGACCATTTATTCCGATGAAATGACTTTAATCATACCATTGTCAAATTGTACATGCATCATTTAACACGGGAACTAGAGACAACAACAAATGCATGAATGATTTCAGCACATCATTAAGTAGTTTCTACATATCTCCCCAAATGTGTACCTAATTAGCATTAATGCTTTTTAGGAACATTTGTACGTGTCATCGCAAATAACATAGGCACTATTAGGCACACCCGAAATTAACACCACTTTTTGTCAACAACGCAGAAACAAGGCTCGTGGGAGAGACGTGATGAAAAATTCCAGTGGGGCATTACGTTTGGTTGTATTTATTCTTCTCCAAGAAACTTTCGTGGTTGTCAGTTGAAAAATGACGGCGAAAACAAATCACAGCTCCCTTAGGAGTCTTATCTTCTGATAACTTGATAAAATATTTATCTTTGAATGTCATAAATTTGTAAAAATAAACAATCGAAGAGGAGAATTCAGTCGATTTGTAATGTTTTCTATTGATTGATACTGAACAAGTAAAAAAAGCATACCTATAAATGTCATAATTTTTATAAACAGACTACATTTCAACATCTTCAGAAAAGAAAAAAATGTAGAAATCCAGTGTATAAAATACCAGGGAAAGAGATATTTTTACACCCTGTGTTTCCACTGTTTTAAAAGTTAACTAAGGTACTGCCTATAGATAATGTACTATATGTAATATAGATATAGTATATAGGTATAGTGTCTAGATATTCAAATAAAGCAATAAGTGTTAGATAAGAATTTTTCTCACGAATACCTAAATACTTCAAGAGTTTTCTACGGTGAATTTTAAATCTGGGCTATCGATTGGGACTGACTTTGTTTTCATAAAGTCTTGTGTACCCAAAGGATATTTGTCGCTGTGAATCGGGATCCAGTCGGTATAAGCCAGATTTTTGTAGTGCAAGAGTCCAATTTGGTTTGTTCTTATAAGTGGACGAGATTCTTGACCAGAGGTTGGTAGGGTTTTCCGGAACAAATGGTTAGCTGTCTTTAGGAAGATTTGATGTCATTTTTCTCAGTCAGCTTACGTACTTTCGTCCATCGTTTTCTTTTTGGCCATAAACTAGCATATCTCGGATAGAAGTGTATAGATGGAAGTATGGGGATAGGAGGTAAAAGTTTGTCTATGTTTTCTTGGATTTAGATGATGTTTTGTTAGAGTAGGAAGGGAAAGGCTTGTAGAAATCTCCTGGCATCATGATCTTTCGGTTCTTTTACTTACTCACTCACTCTAGTCAATCCTATATTTTATACTTCACATTCACCCTAGCACAACATTGAAGACCCTGCTACGTAAGAGACCTACGACTTAAGAGCCGTATGAGACCGTCGTCTGTTGCTTCATTAAAGCTAGAGCCTTTGCTTACTTACACTACCACTGTGCTCTTAAGTCGTAGGTCTCTTACGTCTCATGGTCTCTAATGTCGTTAATTCCGCA
>JABASH010001470.1:0-25932 GCA_019776445.1 Tomocerus maximus | reverse complement strand
TTTATTAAATATTTCCATTCCTCAAACTTCTGCACATTATAAAACTTTCTTTAATAATATCTCCAGGTGGCCCATACTCGCAATGTAGAGATATTAACGGTCAGGCATCTTGCTCTTGTCTTCCAACTTATGTTGGATCTCCTCCAAACTGTCGCCCTGAATGTGTAGTCAGCTCCGAATGTAAATAAATCTTTAATTACTTATAGTTTTGTGTAAAAATACTTTTACTAATTGGAATTTCAATGTGCATGTGAGTAATATTGATTTTCTTTTCAGGTCCTATTGACAAAGCTTGCCAATCTCAAAAATGTATCGACCCTTGTCCTGGCGCATGTTCCGGTAACTGTTAATTTATAATTATTAATTAATTGACCATTTTTTGATGGTAAGTTTTGCAGTATTTGCTTATGCGTTTATTTTATTGCAGTTGGAGCTATGTGCAAGGTCCACCAACATAGTGCCATTTGCTCTTGCCCAAGTGGCTATACCGGTATGTTGCATTTTTTAATCTTGTGATTTTTAATTTTAGCATCAATTATTCAATGCCATGTTTCTTTTTGTAGGTGATCCATTCTCCAGGTGTTACCCAATACCACCTCCACCACCAGGTAATATTGAGTTTATAAAATGACTTAGTTTTAAGTAATTTAGGTATTACTAAAGATTGTAAATAATGATTATTCTATTTAATTGCAGAGCCACAACAGCCAATCAGGGTAGTGAATCCTTGTGTCCCAGATCCTTGTAAGTGAATTTACTTTTATTATTCACGTTGTAATTGAAATACAAACTACAAACTGACTAAAATATTCTTTATTATGTAATTTCAGGTGGTCCTAACGCTGGTACGACTCCGTCTGCTGTTATTAATCATTTAAATATATAATCAATTATATCATTTACTTATTGATGTAAATGTCTTATGTATTCGCCTTTTGTTTTGTGATTTTAGAATGTAGGCAAATTGGTGACAGAGCGTCTTGTAATTGTCTACCGAACTACAGAGGTAAGTTGATTATGATTGCTCTGTTGAAACTATGTGGCTAAAATTTGTGAAACAAAGATAAAAATAAATATGTGTGCTTTAACCAACAATTTTATTTTCCAGGATCACCGCCAAACTGTAGACCTGAATGTGTAAATAGTGCCGAGTGTCCTAGTCAATTAGCATGCTTGAACTTACGATGTGGTGATCCTTGTAATGGAGCTTGTCCAACTTATTCTGGTTTGACTAATATATATTTTCTACAAAAAAATGTTACCGGATCAAAAACTGATTATCGATTAAATTACTTTTAGAATGCAACGTCATCAATCACATTCCAATTTGTACATGTACCCGCGGCTACGTCGGTGATCCGTTTTCAGGTTGCCGACTTGAACCTTCACCACGTAAGAACAATCCTTTCATAAAATTTAATTTATTCTTTCCCAAATATAGCATTCTATTTAACAATTGATTTGACTTTTCCAGCTCCAAGACAAATTGAGTATGTGGATCCTTGCAATCCAAGTCCATGTAAGTGAATGTTTTACAATTTGTAGCTATTTATTTCTTCCTAATAATTAATATTGAATCTAAATTATACTACTAATTACCAAGATGAGTTTATAAAGCAGAAAAATGACTAAACTATATTTTTATTCCAGGCGGTGCAAACGCTAATTGCAGAAATAATAATAACGCAGGATCTTGTCAATGTAATCCTGAATTTTATGGTGAGTATCTACTTCTCTGGATTATTTTTGTTAGTCCTGTATTTTTGTAAATTGACGTATTTTAATTATTTGCTGTGTATTTTTGTAGGCGACCCATACTCAGGCTGTCGTCCAGAGTGTACAGTCAATCCTGAGTGTGCTAAAAATAGAGCCTGTATCAGAAATAAGTGTAAAGATCCATGCCCAGGAGTTTGTGGTGAGTGAATTTTTATGATTTATGGACTACATGAAAATCATGTTCACGACTATCTGCATAAATGACTTCAATATCCGGTAGCAATTAAAGATATTAATGTTTATTTGTGTGTATTAGGTCAAAATGCTAGATGTGATGTGATAAATCATATTCCAATTTGTTCATGCGATGACGGATTCACTGGAGATGCCTTTTATTCCTGTCGCCGCAAAGAACCTGTCCTTCAAAGTATATAATTATTTACCCGCTCTTTTCTATACCCCAAAATTATTAATATATTAATATTTCACTGACAATGTGTTTGATTTTTGCAGTTGAACAAGTTAGACGAAACCCCTGTGAACCTAATCCATGTAAGTGGCATACTTTAAATTTTCAGATGAATTTGGTTTGTTATTCCAGGGACGTTTTGTGCATTAAAATGTTATATTAATATTTTAGGCGGTCCCTACAGTCAATGTAGAGCTGTGAACGATCAAGCCATTTGCTCTTGTCTTCCAACATATATTGGTAAGGTTTTCTATAAGTTTTGATTTGACAAGTCGTGGTTTATTGAGAGAATATTAAAAACTGTCTTATACAATTTACAATATTTACTCTTTATTTATTTTCCAGGCTCTCCTCCTCAATGCAGGCCGGAGTGCTCCGTAAACAGTGATTGTAAGAATTGCATTTGTTAAATAATACCTCGACTTATATGTAAATGGTACTGATTACAATTATTTCTGTTCTACTAGGTCCCCTGGATAAAGCATGTGTCAACCAGAAGTGCATTGACCCGTGTCCTGGCTCATGTGCTGGTAAGCTTAGAAATCTACTTAAATATCTTTTATTAGATTAGTATTTATTGCGACCAAAATTACTAAATTTTAACATTATTTCATTTCAGCTGATGCGACCTGCAAGGTTCACCGTCACAGCCCCATTTGCTCCTGTCCTAGTGGATACCAAGGAGATCCCTTCAGAGCTTGTTACCCTATTCCTCCTCCTCCTCCAGAAGTCAAAACTCAACGACCTGTTGATCCTTGTAACCCAGATCCCTGTAAGTAAAATTTTATTTCAATTTTATTTTATTTTCGTCAACAATCTATTAAATTATGGTTCATTTAAGGTGGTCCAAATGCTGACTGCACACGGGTCGGCGATAGAGCCGAGTGCAGATGCAGACCAAATTATATTGGCAGCCCGCCAAACTGCCGCCCCGAATGTGTCGTTAACCAAGATTGTTCAAAGGGTAACATTTTCTGTTTATTTTGAAATAAAGTAAATTATTGATGACAATTAATCACTCATTCGTTTTGTACTTTTCTGCAGATAAAGCTTGTCTTCAACTCAGATGTCAAGATCCTTGTGCTCGATCAGTGTGTGCTCCTAGTCCGGCCACGTGCCAAGCTGTGAACCATGCAGCTGTGTGTTCTTGTCCACCTAATTTCGAAGGTTTGTACAAACAGATTTTAAAATATCAATATTGTCAAGAAAAATTGAAAGTTAAGGTGGATTTTAAAATAATTCATTTATGATTTTGCAGGTGATCCCTTCTATCAATGCTATCCTATTCCTCCACCTCCTCCACCCAGACACGAACCTGTCAACCCCTGCCATCCGTCACCATGTAAGTGATACTCTTTTCTAATTTACATGTATAATTGTTAAGATTTGTAATACTTACACTTATAAAATGTTTAGGCGGTTCGAATGCAGTATGTAAGGAAGTCAATGGAGCAGGTTCTTGCACTTGTATACCAGGTATTTAATATTTTTTATACGTTATAGACCAAATGGATAATACATTTGACTTTTGTTACAGTGGTACTTAATATACTAATTATCATTTTGACAGATTACTTTGGTGATCCGTACACTGCTTGCAGACCCGAGTGCACCCTCAATTCCGACTGCGCTACCAATAAGGCTTGTATCAGAAATAAATGTGGAGACCCGTGTCCTGGAGTCTGCGGTGCTAATGCTATCTGTGATACTATAAACCATGTACCTTCTTGTTCTTGTCCGCCTGAGTTGCCTATCGGAAATGCATTCCAGTACTGCAGCCCTAGACCACCTCCGCCTCGTAAGCACTTTTTATCATTAGGATTTGCTTATCATGGCATACAGACATTCAAATATCAAATTATTATTTCAGCTGAACCTGTGAGACGTCCCACTGACCCATGTCAGCCGAATCCATGTGGACCCTTTAGTCAATGCCGCCCGCATAATGAACAGGCTATTTGCTCTTGTCTCCCAACTTATATTGGTACGATCTGATGCAAAAAATGTTTACCATTACTCAATCATATTTGTACGTGTAGTAATGATGAAATTTTGATTACTTTACCAGGATCACCTCCAAATTGTCGCCCTGAGTGTGTTGTTAATTCCGAATGTCCATTGGACAAAGCATGTATCAATTCAAAGTGCCAAGATCCATGTATCAACGCTTGTGCGCCCACTGCCAAATGTCAAGTCAGAAATCACTCTCCTATTTGTAGCTGTCCTATAAACTTCCAAGGCGATCCGTTCACCAGATGTTATGAAAGTAAGTACCCATCATTCTAAATATTTTGCTATTGAAAAGCAATTTTACATTAATTTCTTTGTCGCAGTTGTCAAGCAACAAGAACCTGTTCGCGAAGAAAGACCCGTTGATCCATGTAATCCTTCTCCATGTAAGCAAATATGTTTCATTCGAAGAAATAGCAGATATTAGTAGCTAATAGCAAGGTTTATGCAACATGTCAAAAATATTTGCACTTGTATCCAGTTTACCGTAAATTTATATTGCATTCAAATTTTAGGCGGACCCAATGCAAGATGCGACCAAATTAGAGACAGAGCTTCATGTTCTTGTTTGCAAAACTATATTGGTAAGCGATTTATAAAACTACTGAACAGCGCAAAATATTACCATGTCAATAACTACGTATTGTAACATTGTACCATTATTTCCGATTTTTTGTTATTTATCGTGTATTTAAAGATGAAAATGTAATCGTGTATTTCTTTTAATAATTTAGGATCTCCTCCAAATTGCAGAGCTGAATGTGTAGTACACTCAGACTGTAGCAGTAATTTAGCTTGTATCAACATGAAGTGTCAAGATCCGTGCCCGGGAAGTTGCGGGTAACTGATTGTTGTCTTTTTTAGTTGTTTATTAAAATAATTTTTGCGTTGTTTGATTTTAATGAAAAACTTTGTTTTAATAGTGTCCAAGCTATTTGTACCGTGCAAAACCATTCACCCGTATGTACATGCGTCAGAGGATATATTGGTGAGACATTTCACTTTTAGTTATTGCTTTTTTTAGTTTCTTGTATGCAATTGTATGCCGCTATAAGGTATGAAAAACAAATATATGTTTACTATAATAAAGTATTTATTGGTATTATTTTAGGGGATCCATTTTCATACTGCTATCCACCACGTAAGTTAATTAAATAAAGTGTAATATTTTGTAGTAAATCATATGAGTAACTAACTGAGTAACATTCTCTGTTATAGCACCAGAACCAGAGAAAAAGGCTCCACCACCACCCCCACCATGCCATCCATCACCCTGTACGTAAAATTATTTCAATGCATTAACTATTTAAATTTAGATACTGTTTTAATTAAATTTTTATGATATAATCTTTTCAGGCGGTTCAAATGCTGTGTGTACAGAAAGGAACGGTGGTGCTTCATGCACATGCATTCCTGATCATTTTGGCGACGCTTATGGTACTGGTTGCAGACCAGAATGTTCCCTTAACCAGGACTGTAAGTTAACTATGACCTTTGCCATGATTTTAAAAAAAAGAATATTCCTACACATCAAATTTTGTATCCTTACAGGTGCTAGAACAAAGGCTTGTGTTAGAAATAAATGCGTGGATGTTTGTAACGATGTGTGTGGACTCAACGCTCGCTGTGATGTTTACAATCATGTTCCAGTTTGTGCTTGCAATGAAGGCTACACCGGTAATTTAACCTTTGAGAATGTAAATCTAATAACATTAATAATTCTGACCAGTTTTAATTTCATCAATATATTTTGATCGTTTTGTAGGTGATCCATTTGTTCAGTGCAGATTAATTCCACCAGAACCTTCACCTCCGCCAGTTAGAAGAGATCCTTGTCAACCAAATCCATGTAAATACATTTTTTATAGTCCAAGTCATTGTACGAAATAATTTTTTTACTAAATACTATATTGTCTTGAATATTATTTTAGGTGGTCCTTATTCTCAGTGCCGAGATATCAATGGCCAGGCTTCTTGTTCTTGTTTATCAGGATATTTCGGTAAGAACAATAACATTTACAACGTGTATGTTTACTAATGACGGTGCTGATTAGTATTTTGCGTGGTCATTTTAGGTTCACCACCCAACTGCCGACCAGAGTGCGTAGTCAACAGTGATTGTAAGTTGTTATTGATTTGTTGAGTATTTTGTTACTATTACAGAAAAAGACCATGTGTACATTGCAATTTGTTTATAGGTCGCTTGGACCAGGCTTGCTCTAATCAAAAATGTATCGACCCATGTTTGGGTACCTGTGGCTTCCAGAGTCAGTGTAAGGTCGTTAAGCATAGTGCAATTTGTACTTGTGCTGCAAGATACACAGGAGATCCGTTCTCGGGATGCTATCCAATTCCACCTGAGCCTGAAATACGAGTAACCGAACGACCAGTCAATCCTTGCGTCCCCAACAACTGTACGCGAAGATATTTTAATTATTTTAACATATTCTGCAGACAATATATTGTGCAGGAGACTAAATATTTGGTCCCATTTCAGGTGGTCCGAATGCTGATTGTACCGCCGTTGGAGATCGTGCTCAATGCACATGCAGACCTAATTACATCGGTTCACCACCCAATTGCCGTCCAGAGTGTACCGTCAATTCTGAATGTGCGTTTTCATTTTCTTTTCATATAATTTTATCTATGTCGATATATATATATAAATATCATCCGAAAGACGATCAAATTTTGTAGAAAATCTAAGCGTTTTTTAGCAATTTATAGTTAGCTATAAATGCAGGTTTTTATCTATAAATTATGATTATTATTTCCAGGTTCCAGACACTTAGCCTGTATTAGCTTGAAATGTCAAGATCCTTGTCAGCCATCGCCATGTGCGTCTACTGCTATCTGTTCTGTCAACAATCATTCTCCAATTTGTACTTGTCCAGCAAAATTCATTGGTAAGTAACTTTTCTGAGTGTTATGGACAGTTTGAGTAGGTACTGTATATCAAATATTCAAATATATAATGCTGTGATTAATTTTGGGGATTTTAGGTGATGCCTTCTCATACTGCTATCCCGAACCTCCAGGTAAGATTTTGCACAACCCTTCTAGTAAAACATTTTAATTTTTCTTTTATGCCAAGTAATAATTATTTTTGTAATTGTAGAAGTAAAAAGACCAGAGGCAATACGCGATCCATGTTATCCCAGTCCATGTAAGTACAAATAGTAAATTAGGTTAATTTTTTCTAGAAACGTCCTTTATTAAGCTTATTACATTAATAATCATAATATTTCCAGGCGGTGCAAATGCAAGATGTGAAAACAGAAATGGAGCTGCCTCTTGTACCTGTTTACCAGAAATGTTCGGAGACCCATACGGTTCTGGCTGTAGACCAGAATGCACTCTGAATTCCGACTGCGCACAAAACAGAGCATGTATTAGAAACAAATGTCAAGACCCTTGCCCAGGCGTTTGCAGTAAGCTTTAAAATTATTTATTGAAGCCAAATCCCAATGAATTTATTTTCCATACCTAATAATTTAATCGTTGCTTTATCTTTCCATTAGGTTTCAATGCTCGTTGTCAAGTTCTGAATCACATCCCTAACTGCGCGTGTATTGAGGGATATGAAGGAAATCCATTTGTTGCTTGTCATCGTCGACCTGAGCCTCCCAGCCCACCAGGTTATAAATCAGTTCATTATTTACTCTCATCAAAACAATCTCCAAAATGTATTTTATATTGATGGTTTTTTTAATTTCAGTTCGAAAACAAGATCCTTGCCAACCATCACCATGTGAGTTACAATATTATGTAATGCCATTCTTTTCCTTTGTGTACGGTTTTGTACGGTTTTATTATATTTATCGAAATAATTATTTCAGGTGGCCCATACTCTCAATGTAGAAATATTAATGACCAGGCTTCTTGCTCATGCTTGCCAACATACATGGGCTCTCCTCCATATTGCCGTCCTGAATGTTCAGTTAACAGTGATTGTAAGTATCGTAATAATTAAATGTTACATTTTAACCCATGATCCATGAAATATTTGGTTCTAATGCCATTCTGCTGATTAGGCCCGTTGGACAAAGCTTGTCGTAACCAAAAGTGCATTGACCCATGTCCTGGAAGTTGTGCTGGTCAGTAAAATATTTTGTATAATTATAATTAAATTATATTTTCATTTGTTGAATCTGTCATTAATATCATAAATTCATTTGGTATTTGTTGTAATTATATTTTGTGTTCGAAAGCTAAAAGCAATATAATTTTTACAGCTGAAGCCCATTGCAAAGTTCACCAACACAGTCCTATCTGCTCGTGTCCTGTTGATCACACTGGAGATCCTTTCTATAGATGTACCCGTATTCCTCGTAAGTATTTGTATTTCTGAAGTATTTATCGTGCCTATTATTCTTAGTAAAATGCAATGCTAATTACATAAATTATTCACTCTAGCTGTTGTTCCTGTGGTTCCTACATTCATACCACCAAGACAATCAATCAACCCCTGTGAACCTAATCCTTGTAAGTGAAGTTATTTTATTGTTTTTTATGTGGTCTTTAGATTATCATGATTATTACCATTTGCGGACTTTGCAGAAATAAATGAAGTGAAAAGCTCACTAAAAGGTTACTTGATTTTGTCATTTAGGTGGACCCAATTCCGAATGTCGATCAACTCGCGAAGTACCTACTTGTAGTTGTCGACCTGGATATTTCGGAACGCCACCGCAATGTCGCCCTGAGTGTACGGTTCATTCCGAATGCTCAAGTGTCCTTGCTTGCATCCAAAATCGTTGTATAGATCCATGTAACGGTGCTTGCTCAGGCACTGCAGGTTAGAAAGTCATCTTTATCGTCTCTATTTATAAAATTCTTGCATTGGTTTCAAAGCTATATCATTGGTCTTCCATTTATTTCATTTCAGAATGCAGAGTTTTGAACCACAACCCGATTTGTGTTTGTCCTCAAGGAACAGAAGGTAAAAATAGTTAGCACCAAAGCTCAAAAATGTTTCGTGCTATTTAATGTGCAATTTCAAATATTATTTTCTTATCCTAGGAAATCCATTCCACGGCTGTTATCAAATTCCCATTCGTCAAGAAGTCACCACAAGAGCATATCAAGATCCTTGTCAAGTAGATCCTTGTGGAATTAATGCAATTTGCGAACGATCAGGTCAAACTTCGTCATGCAAATGCTTACCGGAAATGTTTGGAAATCCTAGAGTGATGTGCAGACCTGAATGCGTCCTGAATAGTGATTGTAAGTAAACGGAGAAAAATGTGTAAATAAACTTTTGCTTAATTGTTTTCTAATGTCAATGTTTATTATCGTAGGTCAAACGGATAAAGCGTGTGTCAATAATAAATGTGCTGATCCATGTGTGAATACATGTGGCCACGAAGCTCGTTGTTCTGTCCGAAACCACATCCCCATCTGTACATGCCCTGCAGGATATGTAAATTATTTTGCCCCCTGATTTTAATCATTTTTAGAGTCATTGAGTCACTCCATACTAAACTTGTCAATTCTATTAGGTTGGTGATGCATTTGTACATTGTCGGCTTGCACCGAGAACACCGCCACCTCCAGCTCCTGTTAGAAGAGACCCATGCGCCGTCAGTCCATGTAAGGGAAATTGACAATTTTTTTTTTCTTTGGGCGATTCTAATTCTATTCGATTTGTAATGTATTTTGTAAAATAATTTCTGTAGGTGGACCATACAGTCAATGTAGAGATTACAACGGGCAAGCCAGTTGTTCTTGCCTTGCTGGCTATTTTGGTATGTATTTTTGACTGCTTACCTATAACAGTAACATCCTAAAAAATAAAGCTACACAAAATAACATTTTCGTTTGGAGGTCTGACAGGTTTTTAATTTTTGAATCATTAGGAAATCCTCCACAATGCCGACCTGAATGTCTAGTCAATTCTGACTGCCCCCTACAATTGTCCTGTCAGAATGAAAAATGCATAGACCCATGTGTAGGAAGCTGTGGACATTTAGCAAGTACGTAAAAGTGGCAATTTTCTCTATTTTTGAATTATAAAAAATACAGGCATTGTAATGATTATTAATTTTATTTCTCCAGCATGCCGAGTTCAAAATCACAATCCAATCTGTGCTTGTCCACCTAACTATATTGGAGATCCATTCTATCAATGCAGAGGTATGGAAATTACAATTAAATCATTTGGAGTACGGTCCTATAATTAATCACATTAAATGATAATTATAATTTTGAAACAGTTATTGAACGAGCACCCGCCCCACCACCGCGAAAACATGATCCATGCTTAGGTGAGCCATGTGGCCAGAACGCAAGATGCGAAAACATCAATGACAGAGCTCAGTGCACATGTTTGCCTGGATATACCTTCGGTTCCCCGCCCAATTGTAGACCCGAGTGTGTCGTCAATCCAGATTGTCCTAGACATTTGGCTTGCACTAGAAACAAGTGTGAAGATCCGTGTATAAATGCCTGTGGCCACCTTGCCATTTGCACTGTGGTCAATCATTCTCCAATATGTTCCTGCAGCAGTGGCTATGAAGGTATAGTTTCGTAAATTGCATTGTTCTTAAATAGAAATGTCATTTACAATTAATATTTTGCTGGAAGTAAATTAAATACATTTTTTATGATACTTTAGGCAATGCTTTTACTTATTGCCGGGCTATTCCACCACCACCTCCTCAGATACCACAGAGGGAGAAGCCAATTCCGTGCCAACCTTCAAACTGTGGAGAAAATGCTATTTGCACTCCTCGAGGAGACCATGCCTTATGTTCCTGTCCCGAATATTATGTAATTACACACAAAACTTCCCTAAAAGTTATTATTTTTGTTTAGTAATAATCCATGCAAAATACTCATAAATATATTTTAATTTTGAAGTATGGCGATCCCTATGTTCGTTGCCGGCCGGTTTGCTTGGTCAACTCAGATTGTCCATCCGATCGGTACTGCTATAAAAATATCCGCTGTGATGATCCATGCAAAGGAGCATGCGGTAATTTTTAAAACTAATTTTTAATACATTCATGAACTTCAATTAATATTATGTATTACATTTTTGAAGTACTTTCCATAAATGTACTAGGTCTTAAGTCAATATTATCTTATATTTTTAGGTACAAATGCCAATTGCTTAGCGCGTAATCACGCACCAGTTTGCAATTGTAATCCTGGGTATACTGGTGAGTTGATTTCTAAATCATGTTGGAGCATGTATTTATTTTATAATTTCAGCTATCAATGATCACGATTTCCTTTTTAATTTTTTTCAGGTGATCCATTCTCCTATTGTCGCTTGATAGAAATTAGACAAGGTAAGTGTATGAACTTTAATGTTTTAATAATTACGTTGCGTGGGTAATAATGGTACCATGAGTCTAACGATGCTGGTTTTAATTTTCAGAACCACCGAAACCAAAAAATCCATGCTTCCCATCACCTTGTGGTAAATTTAATTTTTCTATTACTTACTATACTCTTAAATCCTGGTGAAGTTAATCTAAATTTTACTAAGTTGGCCATTAATATTATGTAGGTGCAAACGCAAACTGTCATGTTGAAAACGAACGAGGAATTTGTAAATGTCTTCCTGAATACCACGTAAGACCGAAAACCATAAAAATGAATATGAATATATATCTTGAAACGTTTATCGTATATTTATGTTTTAAATGTAATTTTTTGGTTAACAGGGCGATCCGTACGTACAGTGCAGACCAGAATGTGTTAGCGATGATGATTGTGATAGAAGCAAAGCTTGTGTTCGTAATAAATGTATCGATCCTTGTCGCAACGGTTTATGTGGATATCGCGCAATTTGTGATGTGAGAAATCATAGAGCAATGTGCAGATGTCCAGAAGAGTTGACTGGAGATGCTTTTGTGCAGTGCGTGGACATCCCAGTTCGTAAGTGTGAATATATCTTTAATGTTGTGTGTGTCGTAGAACTAAGCGTAGTTTCCGATTTCATAATTTCTTCTTTTTTAAGGCCAACCAACTCCAGAACCGATTATTGACCCTTGTCACCCAAGTCCTTGTGGAATTAACGCTCGATGCCAAGGAAGACCTGGATCCAGACATGCAACTTGCACTTGTCCACCAGACCTTATGTATGGCAGTCCTTATGTGGAATGCAAACCAGAATGCACAGTCAATTCTGACTGTTCTCTACATTTGGCTTGTATTGGACAAAAATGCAAGGACCCTTGCCCCAACTTCTGCGGAATTAATGCTTTGTGCACAGTAACAAGTCACCAACCTCGATGCAATTGTTACCCGGGAATGGAAGGTCAGTTTTTCATCAGAGTTGCTGTATAACTTTAAAAATTTAGTATATTAACAATCGATTTGTTTTTTGATGAAGGTAATGCTTATGAGCGTTGCTCCACTCGCGTTGTGAGACCGAAACCGGAATGTGAGGTTGACTCCGACTGCCCGACAGATAAGGCTTGCTCTAATAATGTGTGTAGAAATCCTTGTGAAGTTACAATTTGTGCAAGAAATGCAGAATGTCAGGCAAGAAACCATCGTGCTACTTGCTCATGTCCTGAAAGATACCCTGTCGGAGATCCTCAAACATCTTGTCGACAACGTGAGTCTCATTATTACGGCTATTATAATTAATCCACAATTATGTTAGATCATAAAAACTGAACCAATATGTTTTCTGTAGTGGGATGTGAATCTGATTCGGAATGTGATTACGACAAAACTTGCATTAACCGGGCCTGTGTCAACCCATGTATCTATGATCGATGCGGAGTGGGAGCTGAATGCCGAGCCGCTAATCATCGTGCTCAGTGTTACTGCCCAGAGAAATTCCGTGGAAATCCTCGAGTGCAGTGTGAAAGACCAGAATGTCAAACTGACCAAGAATGCCCATTCCATTTAGCATGCAGACAAGAAAGATGCGTGGATCCTTGTAATTGTGCCCCACAAGCCAAATGCACAGTGTTTAATCATCAACCTTCCTGCCATTGTCCAGCCGGTACTACAGGAAACCCCACCGTCCGTTGTACAGAGAGTAAGGCTTTTATAATTAATGCAATAAATTAGAACTAAAAGTCTATTCGTTTCATAAAATTTATATTATTAATGTATTTCATTGTTTTAGTACCCAAACCTGCCCCAGAGCCAAGATATGAATGCAAACAAGGTAAATATCAGAAATAAAATAGTGATAGTAAAAGTTGACATCAGATCATGGAAAAAGAAATTAATGATATATTGACAAATTTCAGATGGAGATTGTCCTAGTCGACTTGCTTGTATCGAGCACAGATGCAGCGACCCTTGTGCCTATGGTCAGCCGTGTGGTATCAACGCAGTTTGCTCCGTTGAAAATACATTGCCCAACAGGTTGATGACTTGTATCTGCTTGCCTGGTTACAATGGAAATGCCCGCGTTGAATGCAAATTACGTAAGTTGCTTTTCATTTTAGTACATCGCCACAAATTAATAATGAAAACAAAAACATTGAAAAACGATATAATCTCAAATAATAATGAACACGTGACAATTTTAACAAATGTTTTACAGATCTTACATTCATTGAACAATTATGCACTAATTGCTAATAATTATTTCAGCTCGACATCCACTAACAGTGATATACAACATGATACTAATTGCACCACATCACTCATCGCCACTCAACATTTCATATTCAATTACAGATTTAAAATATGTGTGACAACTAAGAGTCGTATGAATGTGTGAATGATATGTCTTTAGTTTAGATCTTGTTAAGTCCGTAGAAATAGTCTCGTCAAACATTTGTCACTTTTCCTGACCATTCTTAAAAACTTATATTAAACATTTTTGGACAATATTGAGAATCAATATTGGAAATAACACAATTAAAGACTATTTAACCAAAGTTTTAAGTAGAATGGGCAGGGGACTTGGCAATAGGGGAAATTCGACAAAGACTATAATTTTATTCATTCAATACAGAGCCTATCGAGCAACCTGGGTGCAAAACTGATTCAGAATGTTCCGACCGTGAATCGTGCCGAAACCGTGAATGTATCAATCCGTGCAGAGTCGCCAATCCATGTGGCCAGAATGCAGAGTGTGAAGTTATTCGTCATAATGCTCAATGTCGCTGTCCCGAAGGACTTTATATTGGTAAGATATTTATTTTTGAGATTCAATATTTGCCTCGAGAGTTAGTAATATTATAAATGTCAAGATCATATTAACAGAAAATATAATTTGTTTACAGGTGATCCGTACCACAGTTGCAATGCAGGTAAAGTATTTTTCAGTCTGCAATAATAGTATAAGTAATTTGAGTAATTTTTAACACTTAATTGAGTATGTAGTCTCACATGTGTATAGACACACTTACTAATCAATAAGCATACGTAATTATATGTATGTTTGCATAATTATTAACATTTTAACAATGGCTTTTTGCATGATATTATCAATTGGGCTCACCTGCTCACACCACTCATCATTGTCTACAATTCCTGACATTTATATTCTGAACATCAATAATAATGGAACATATCGCGTCACCGAACACGCACGCACTCCGCACGCACAACTCTCAACGCACTTTCACTAACTACTTTTGACGGCATAGCTGTACCAAGACCTGGACGGCAATGCGTAGCTGACATCGACTGCAACAATATAAATGCTTGTCTGGACAGTCGTTGTCAAAATCCTTGTTTTGTTGCTAACCCATGTCCTAAAACAGCCATATGTAAACCGTTTGAACATAGACCATACTGCATGTGTCCCCCAGGGACATATGCAATGGACGGAAATTCGGCTATGGAATGTGTTTCAGGTACACTACATAATTATATCACACACTTTCACACAGCAATACAATCAATCACCGCCAACCCACACACAACCTTGTACAGTTTCCACTCTCCACCACCCACCACCTTTATTCCTACTACTAATAACAGTAAAAATAATTATTATTAGATGCATTTATTTTGTGCCAATTCAATTCCTAGTATGGCTTATCTAATCGTAGTCGTATTATGCTTCGGTTGTTTGGGGGATTAATGCATTCTCAAGTTAAATAGATTCACACTTGAATTGTTCATTGAATTTTATAGCCACAACTCCACAATGTACGGTAGACTCCGACTGTTCCACTACTGAAGCCTGTGTTACCCAAGTCTGCAGAGATCCTTGTCTACTTCAAAATCCATGTGGGGAAAGTGCTGGTAAGTTATCTGTAGTAAATAATAGGAATATACAAATTTCTGAATTAAGTGCTGGAGTACTACATAATTTGGTCCTTTGTATGTAATAGTGTGCAGAACTAGAGCACATAGACCAATGTGCAACTGTCCTGATGGTTGGGCCGGAAACCCACAAATTAGATGCTACAAACGTGAGTGGAAATATTTTTTGAATTTTAAATTCACATTTGAATTTGTCTGGATTAAGATTCTAATTAATTATGTGGAAATTTTCAGCGGAATGTACCCAAGACAGCGAATGTCCTCAAGACCGACAGTGTATATCTGAAAAATGCGTTGACCCTTGTGTTTATGGCCGAAGTCAGTGTCCACCGACATCTCGTTGTCGCGCTGTATCCCATCGGGGTCAATGTTACTGTCCAGTAGGCACCCAAGGCAACCCCACCGTTTCTTGTGTGTCCGTTGGCTGTCAATCCGATAATGACTGCGGGGAATCTGAAACTTGCGATCCAATCAACAGAGTTTGTCGTGAAGTGTGCAGACCAACAACCTGTGCCCAAAGAGCTTTCTGCAGAGGTCAAAACCATCAACCGATTTGCTCTTGTCCTTCAGGAACCTCTGGAGATCCTTATGTCCGTTGTGAACGTAAGTTAAATCCACTCCTAACAGAATTACTAAATATTTCAGGCTCTGAATTCTAAAATGAATTATTTTTGGCCTAATAGCTATCCGAGTGCAGCCTCCATCCCCAATTCAGAAGGAATGTGAAGTTGATGCTCACTGTGCAACTTTATTAACTTGTGTCAATGGAAATTGTGTGGATCCATGCTCCAGTGGACATCCTTGTAGCTCAACTCAGGAATGTCGCGTCATGGACTCCTTGCCGTTCCGTTCTATCGTTTGTCAATGTCCTCCAGATACAACCGTCAACAGAAATGGAGAATGTATTAAAATAGGTCAGTTTTCATAAGAGACCTTAAATAAACCACCAATTTCTTCAATTACTAAACTAATCGTTTTTTATTTGGGATATGTAGTTGCTGAGCAAACTCCTCAATGTAAATCCGATTCTGAATGTCAAATAACCGAAAGATGTATGCGTGGCAGCTGTGTGGAAGCTTGTCTTTTGGAATCCTGTGGTGTCAATGCTCTTTGCAAATCCGTCAACCACCAAGCCATTTGCACATGTGCTCCAGGATATTCCGGTAAGCAAACTTCCAAAATAATTTGTTCAAAAATAGTAATTCATTTAAATGCTATACACAACGAAATGCCTTTCTGTAACTTCAAATTAATTTGAAGTTACCAAAACTAAACATTTTTTAAGCATATTTGTTTTATTTTTGCAGGAAATCCAAGAATCGAATGCAAAGGTAAGAAATGGGTTACAATAGAGTGTCTAAATTGGAAAAATTATTCATTATATTATTTAGCATCAAAAAGTGAAGGTATAGTTGCTTAGATGTTGTATGGGATTCTAAGTAAAAGTAATTAATGTTGTGATGTAGTTGATCAAGTACCAATTCGGTATGAGTGTACCACGAACGACGATTGTTCTTATTCTGAAGCGTGTCGCAATAGAGCTTGTGTCAATCCGTGCACAATTGAAAAGTGCTCGGACTCTGCGGTTTGTCATGTAGAGAATCATTATCCAATGTGTCGCTGTTTGCGAGGCCAAATCGGAGACCCGAGAGTGGAATGCAAATATCCTTCTCCTCGTAAGCTTCCTCCCCTCTCTCTGAATTTTTGTAAAAATATTTCCAGGAGATTCTACAGAGTATTTCATGTCAATTCTTATATTCGAATTAAATAGCGCCAAGACCGGTAGGTTGTTCGTCTAATTCGGAGTGTCCATCCGATCGAGCTTGTGTCAATAGACAATGTGTAGACCCCTGTGCTTGTGGACCGTCTAGCACTTGTAAAGTTATCAATCATTACGCCACATGTAATTGCCTCCCAGGCTACAGTGGAAATCCAAATACTGGATGCTTCCAACGTAAGACTGTCATCTTGAAAACTTCTTGCTTCACTAACAACTCTGTCGCTCAAATTCTTCTTTTATTTTACAATTTTCCACTCACTGCATGAGAGCATGAGCACTTAACCTTTCTGTCAACCTTAAAACTTTTCTTTTTAAATCATTTAAATCCACCTTCCGTCTCCATTACTAAATACTTTCTTAATTCTTGATATTCATGTCAATCTATAATTTTCAAAATTTGGGCACAGTTGGATGCAACAATGACTTCGAGTGTGCAGATTCCCAACAGTGCCATAATAGACAATGCGTGGACGCATGCAAACTCAACAACCCATGTGCAATTAACGCTCAATGTCATGCTATTTCGCACCGTCAAGTGTGCAAATGTCCTCCTGGCTATGAGGGAGACTCATTTGTCAGATGTGAACCCGTCGGCTGCCGCACTCATTCTGATTGTCCATCTAATCGCGTCTGTATCGATAAAAACTGTGTCAACCCATGCTTGTATGATAATCGTTGTGCATCCAATGCAGAATGTATTCCAAGAAATCATGCAGCAATCTGCAGATGCCCAGACAATTTGGTAAGTTGCATTTGGAGGTAAATAATATCAGTATTTGAGGAGGTTTATTGGAAACTCACATTTATGTTCATTATTTAGCCTCGTGGAAATCCATTCTCATTCTGCGAGCGTCTGGAAGTCGTTGCTCCACCTCCGGAATGCACTCAAGACTATGAATGTGCCAGTGGTTTGGCTTGTATTAACGACCGTTGTGTGAATCCCTGCCAAGAAATTGGTCCGTGTGACTCCAGTGCCAAATGTATAGTTGTCGACTCCACCCCAGTGAGAACCATGATGTGTGTATGCCCGGACAACTGGGCTCCAGATGAAAATGGTCAGTGTAGACCGATTCCCTCACAAGTTGTGGATCCTGGATGTGCAAGCGACAGCGAATGTCCCAGCACAGAAGCTTGTATCAACAGAGTGTGCAGAGATCCTTGTGATTGCGGAAGAAATGCTTTCTGCACTGTTCGAAACCACCGAGCCATTTGTAGTTGCAAAGAAGGAATGGAAGGAAATGCTAATTTGGCTTGTTACCCTGTGGGCTGTCGCTCTGACTCCGAATGCGACCGAGACAAGGCTTGTATGAGTGGAGAATGTGTCAATCCATGTTTACTTGACCAAACTTGTGGAAGAAATGCGGAATGGTATTGAATTATTTGCAAATTGTAGACATTTATTTAGATTTCTGAATGCAAAAGCTAATTTACTGGTTTTTAAATAGTTTTGTGCCAAATCACCGAGCGGAATGCAGATGCAAAGTTGGATTCAGAGGAACAAACCCTTACGAAGCTTGCTACATCATTGGATGCAGAGCTGACTCAGACTGTCCTTCCAACAAAGCTTGTATCAACTCGGATTGCGTCAGTCCTTGTCTTAATAGAAACCCATGTGCCCCTACAAATTCTGAATGTATTGATCAAGATCACCAAGCTATATGCAAATGTCGCGTTGGATACATAGGTATGTCCTCACGCTCCATTCATCCTACTTCCAAAGACTAACATTTTATTTACATCTTATTTTGAATATTCCAGGTCATCCATATTTTGCGTGCGACCCGGAACCGCAACCTGAATGTCTTGTTGACGGTGATTGTGCTAGTCAGTTAGCTTGTCTTGACGATGTGTGTCAGAACCCTTGTAAAGTCATTGATCCTTGTACCGTTCCTTCCGAGTGCCGTGTTATTGACACTACACCGCTCCGAACTATGATCTGCCGTTGTCCTGATGGCTATGTTGGTGGTAGCAATGCAAACATCACGTGTCGCCCTGTTGAACCAATTAAGACTCTTGGATGTACTGCAGACCATGAATGTGATTCCCAACAAGCTTGTTTCAATGGAATCTGTAGAAATCCTTGTCAATGTGCAGCCAATGCCCAATGCAAAATTATCAATCATAAACCGTATTGCTCTTGTGAAGATGGGTACGAAGGAAATCCATTGTATGGATGTTATCCAGGTACTGACCCTTCACTCATGTCCATAATAGTTTTATATTTTGTCTGGACTCAATATAATTGAAATATTTTAACAGTTGGATGCAGAGCAAATTCAGACTGTCCCACAACACACGCCTGTGTCAATAGAAACTGCGAACCTGTCTGTGCACCTTCCCCCAGACCACCTTGTGCGGTCACAGCAACTTGTCATGGAATTGCACACACTGCAATTTGCAGATGTCCTATCGGTGCCAGAGGTAATTTTTGCTTTTATTTCAGATATTTGTTTTTATCTAATATTTATCGCAATTTTTGACCATTGTTTTAAAAATTTTCAGGAGATCCGCTAGTTTCTTGTATATCAATCGGCTGTGAAGCAAACGACGAATGTCCTGGTGACAAAGCTTGTTATAATGGTCGTTGCGAAAGCCCGTGTGGTATTAACGATCTTTGTAAAACTCCATCGGAATGTAGAGTGTATTCTCACAATGCTAATTGTACTTGTCCTCCTGGATTTGAGGGTTCTAGAGGAACCAGCTGTCAACAGGGTATTTCTAGCTTTATTCTTCAAATTCTGTTTCTGTCCTCAATTTCTTTCAAAAAGTATTCAAATGCTTCGTTTGTAATGATCCGTTTATACTATGTGATCATATATGAATTACGCCTTTTCTTTTCTATAAAACTTGTAATTTTCTATCCGTCTTGATTCCACTTATTGATTTTATGTGTTGTATACAGTTAAAATAGGATGTCAGAGTGACTCTGAATGTCCATCGGGACTGGCGTGTATTAACGCTGATTGTAAGAATCCTTGCTACGAGGGAAAACCTTGTGGCATAAATGCCGACTGCAGAGTGTTGGACACTCTCCCTGTCCGTACTATGATTTGTGAATGCCTCCCTGGTTACCGCGGCGATGCCGCCGTTCGTTGTAACTTACGTAAGAAAAAAGAGTGTTTATGTGTTTCCCTGTCGTTAGCACTAATATAAACCACATAGATCTGCTATTAACATGAAATACTACAGAACAAATCCATAACCAAGCTCACTATACAAAAAATAACAATCGACATGGCTTTAAGTAAAACTTGATCAACTTAGAAAACAAAAATGCATGCGCATTACATACAAACTACAAGTGTACCATGGATCCTTTTGTGGATTGTGAGCTAATATTTTTAATATTAATTTTCTACAGCTCCTCCATGTCCGACTGAGAAAGGATTCGTTGTTGATGAGACCGGAAGCTGCATCTGTCCTCCAGGACACGGTCTTGATGACGAAGAAAATTGTATTCCATGCCCGACCGAGCAAGGTGAGAAAAATAATTATTGAAGACTTTATTAGGGAAATAATTACACTCAGTTTTAACTTAATAATGTCACTTTTTAGGTTACAAAGTTAACGAAAGAGGAAGATGTGTTTGTGCAACGGACAGAGGCATGGTTATTGACGGCAATGGAAAATGTACATGCCCCACTGATCACGGATATACTCTGCGCAATGGGTATTGTGAAATTAAATCAACGACTCCTGCACCTGGATGTCAATCCAATGCGGACTGCGAAAACGACAAATATTGTTACTTACGTAATGGCACATGTCAAGATCCTTGCCGCACTAAAGTTTGTCAACTGAGAGCCTATTGCGTTGCCGTAAATCATGAAGCTGTGTGCTTATGTCCCACGCAATACCCAATACTCACCGAAAATGGCTGTTCTGGTATTTATCATTTTTATTATTTTATTTTAATTAAAAAAAAATATTTTGATAGATTATTAATTTTCTTTAATCTGTACTACAGCGGATCCAAATAATTTCCGTACGGACTTCCCATCACCTGACATGACTGTGAATTGTTTGGCGGATGGTGTACAAGTGGACATCATTATGGGAAATCCAGCACCATACGCAAACAATACCGACTTTAACGGATTGCTGTACGTAAAGGGACATTCTAAAGATCCTCAGTGTCGCAAATCAATTCAATCTGATGTCGGTCCTGTAGACTTCAAAGTCAAATTTGGAACTTGTGGATTGATTCATGTTGATGTAAGTTGTGCAAAAAACTAGAAATTTATTGTGATAAATACTTGAGATATTTATGCGGATTTGTTTCGGTATTTTAGGGGGAAGCCGGATTTATTCTGGTTATACAAAAACATCCTAAACTCGTCACTTACAATGCGCAAGCGTACCACATCAAATGCGTGTACATGACAGGAGAAAAGACAATCACATTGGGATTCAACGTGTCTATGTTGACAACTGCTGGAACGATTGCTAATACTGGACCACCTCCAACGTGCTCTATGAGAATTGTTACCGCTACTGGCAGAGACATCAGCTCAGCAGAAATCGGAGAGTCTCTTATGTTGAGAGTTGATGTTCAACCTTCAACGATTTACGGGGGATTCGCTAGGAATTGTGTGGCAAAGACAATGGAAGGCGATGGAGAGAACGAGTATTTGGTGACAGATGACAACGGCTGCGCCACAGATCCTTCCATCTTCGGTGACTGGGAGGTCGAATCAGATTCTCAAGTTCTTACCGCCCACTTCAATGCCTTCAAGTTCCCCAGTAGCAGCAGTATTAAGTTCCAGTGCAATGTCAGAGTTTGCTTTGGAAAATGTCAACCTGTAAGTGGAGTCAACATTTTCGTGTATTTTAGACCTGATAACGTTCTTTAATACTAATGTATTATTTCATAGGTAAATTGTCGCGGGCAGAACGCTTTTGGACGTAGAAAGCGACAAATATTTGACGACAAAGATACTAGCCTAGCATCTGCGATTGACTCTGCTGTCGAGGGTCAACTGAGAGAAGAAGTAACAGTGCAATCTAATCCCATATTAGCCTTAGAAAGACGAGAATCCTCGTTAACAGATCCTGCTGAAGGTAAAATAATCTCATTTATGCAAAATTGTTTTATGTTGTGGCTAGTCTTGGTTGTGAATTACTAATTTGTGTCTTTGGTGGTTTGCAGCTCCACAAATTCAAAAGGAGGAGGTGTGTGTCTCCATGGTGGGCTTCATAATTTCCTTGATAATAACTGCTCTGCTCGCCTTAGTTGCAGTGGCAGTTGCTGTAAGCTGTTGGCTAATGGCTTACAGACGAAGACCTAAGTCAGAAGGGCCTCTTCCGCATCCGCCAGAGTTTCCGAACCCCTTATTTACGACGCCAGAGCCTCTGGCTGAGCCCTCTCCAGATTATCTCTCATAGTCGTTATTATTATTAGGCCAACTTGCACCCGAAATATAATCATTATGTAGGTTTAGGATTATATATTGATTTTCCATGATATTTGTACATTTCAGCTTAGATCATTTTGATACGAAGCCACGTACGAACGATTACGAAGTTACTGATATTTATCAGCCCAAGTGAGAATTTCTGAGCTTAGTTCAAAGTACACTGGCTACTTTGAAATAGACTTGAAAATCTCAGTTGGGCTAAGTGATCCTGTAAATGGTGTGCATGTTTTTATATACGACGTTAGAATGTTTTTTACCAGGGAATGTTATTCTGTCAGCTCTTGACTGCATAGCTTGTTGAAATATAAAATCGAGCGGCAAATCTCTCTTGTTCCCATACTTAAACCAGCATCAGGGTTTTGGGGTTTTAACATTCTCAGACAAACGAACTATAATAGAATAGAGACCAGACAATTTTGCCATAACCTGTACATTTATCCAGTCGCTCACGGTGTAGGGATTAATCATCACTTACTTTTTACTCGATTCAATCCTGTTGAAAATGTTCAACTTACAATTTTACATGCCTACTTGAAAATACTCTGGAAAACAAGAATCTAAACGTACGTTACGTACCGTACGTACGACTACCACGAAATATTACGAAGTTACAGTTACAGATCTCGGACATTGTGATTCAAATTCAGTACACCAATGAAATACAGTACTACAATAACACAAAAACGGACTGACAACACAATAAAATAGCTTTAAGTGAAACGTCTTTGGTTGTGGTGACTCCACCCTTAGGTCATGACCTTAGGGACTGTTATTCTCTTTTCGGACATTTATACAAGATTTATTCTTCGATGCTGGTTTTCCTGTTAGAAATTCAAATGTAATCGGGAGGGATTTTCTTTGGATCAGATCATCGAACTAGTTGTAGGCTCTAACGCTTGTTTTGTTATTAATTATTGTCATAGTATTAATATTGTTGTAGTGAAACCATTACCTGAGTTGTTGTTGGACACTCATTATTTGTTTTTAATCGTTTTTATTAACAGTATTGTCATAATGTTTCGGTGTTATTAACTCATAGTTGTAATATACTTAGTTGTAGGTAGTTAGCTAGTTAATTAGTTTTTTAGTGTACCAGAAGGATGGTCGAATCCCAAATGGGACGAGTCTGATTGCCAAATATTCCCTTCGTACTGGCCGACATAAATTCGACTGCCTTTTGTTGCAGTACAGATCCCAGTGCCCCTTTATTATCGAAGAAATGCGTGCTTGGAAAAATCCTGTATTTCCACAAACACGACTTCACAAAACTTTATGTCCAATGCGTAGGGGTAATAGTCCATGTAAGTAATTATGTATGTAATGTACCTATAATACTTGTAGTTATGTATAAAAATCTGTTCAGGTGTGAGGATTTTGTTACTTTCTCACCTGCTGTGCTATATATTTGACTCTTATCAAAACTTTAGGGAACGATTTTAAAACATTTCACCATCTTTCGTATCGGTGGGTGATGGTCATCATATTTCATGTACTTGGTGTTACGATTATAAAAATTGTAAAAAATGTGACGACGTCGTGGGTCAATCCGTCCTTGGTGTTCTATATTATGTAATGTCTATCCAATTTTGGCGTCCACTTCGTACACATCCATTTCGGGAATGGGAATGTTACGGGATTTTTCTGGTGTTGTTATTTTTATATTAGAACTATTAGCAAGGGTTTTCCATTCTCGCTCTGTCTATGCTCTCGTCTCTTCTAATTTATCATACATACAAACACACGTATAAATATTACGACACGTTTCCAGTTAGCACAATTTCTAAGTGTTAAACTATTACAAATTTGAATTGCCAAGACTTGACACTCCATTACTATTTGTAAATGTACTTTTATTGAAATTGTTCCCAAACTTTTTATACATTTTTATAAATGAAGTTGACAATTGACAACCAAGGTTGAATATAACATAGTTTAATTTGGTTATTATCATTTTCGCAAACGGCTTTACTCACACTTTTAAAAAGTTCTAATCGAATTATATAGTATGTACTATGTACGTAGCTTGTAACAAAAAACAAGGAAGGAGAGGTCAACTGCATACATTATATATAATGAAAAAATCGCCAGTTTTTGTGATTCATCAAGTAAAGTGCCTTTCTCGTTGATTAGTAATTAGTAATACATAAATACTTTAAACTGTAGTCCCTGCCTCAAGTCTTACACACTCATTGTAACTAATCATTATATTATTATTATTATTATTATTATTATTAATTGTACACATGTATAACACAAATCTAATTGTTTTGTATGTGCAACTGTTGTCTTTAATAAAGATAATGTTTTTAATGACTCTGTCGCATTTATATGTATTTAATATTTTCATGGTTCGATAATATTCTCGCTCCAATCTCAATTTTCCCATAATATTACAGCTACAGCCTACCACCGTACCACCTACTTATTCCTCATTGTTGCATAGAAACCAGTGTTTTATTTTAACCGGCTTTTTTACATTTTAGCCAGCCACCTGGCTTTAATGGTCTACAATGGTATAAAATGGCCTAGTGGCTAAAATAGCCTATCAAAATGTTAATACACCTATACTGAAAAAGTAGTCCCTAATTACCTTTGATTTTAAAATGCTTTAATGGCCATTTACATTCACGGCAATAATTTGATAAAATTGCTTTCTTTTGAGTTAATTTTTATTTTTAGCCGTTTTAGGCCATTTTAGTCAGGTTAAAAGCCAATTAACCCACTACCATTTTAGCCACTAGCCGGTGGCTAGTCAAACACTGTACAGAATGAAGTAAAGCTCACTTAAGATAAGGGCATTTCATTTCATATACTAAATACATTACTAAATAGCTATGTATAAGTTCATAGTATAGTCCTTGGAATAAAATCCAAGTATAAGTAATTTCATGTAATTTTGACTATCAAAATGCACAGAGGGTCAAAGCAAAGTAGTTTTGACTATCGAAATGTATAGAAAGTCAAAGCAAGAAATTTTTAATATCAAAGTGCATAGAAAGTCAAAGTAACCCTTATGCAAAAATCTCCCTGATTTCCTTATAAGAATTCATATGGTTATTGGGAGCAATTCCATGCATGTTTCTTATATTTGTCATATAAGAACGTAGCATGTTCTTATAAGGACATTATATGTCAACCCGCAATATTCCATCAAAGAAATTATATGAATAATACTTGATAGCCTTACCAAAAAATTATGATATTTATAGTGCCATCACATATTCATAATATATATAAATACATTCATGCAATTCTACCTACAGTAAATTACAAATACAATACTTTTAAAAGAATTTTTAGCGATTAAAAGTTCAAGGTAGTTTTATTTCAGCATATTTATA